>CAJQUW010004765.1:0-98757 GCA_907163375.1 Prostheceraeus crozeri | reverse complement strand
GTAGGGAGTCGACTTTGATAGTTCAACTTTCGTTTTATGGTTTTCGTTGGACATTGCTCTTTGATTCGATATAGGCCCCTATTTGCATAGTAGAACATTTACAGTCTACATGTATGATGATATCTACGTGTCTGCTTGATTTGACGGTTTGGGTTTTGTAGAGTTTTCTTTGTCACTGTCATCTCCAAGTCCACTAAATGATATCTTCAGTTTCCTTGGTCTTTTCCGGGCATTCTTTGATTCCTCCTTTTCTAGATAGAGCCTTCGCAATCTCTGGGGATGATGTTGCGATCACGCATTTGGCACGTTTGCGTCCACGATTCCTCTCATTCTTGAGTGTAGCCTGTAAGTCAAACAACCCATTCAAACATGCAAGTTAAATTTTACTAGTTGAGGTTTTACTAGTTTGAGTGTACCCTTGTTTAAATTTAGTATTTCTATTGCTACTGTCATAAATTTCTTCAATGGTAGGACGAGTATAGCGCCCGACCCCTAATCAATTAGTTGACTTTACATTGATTAAAGAAGTACTTAGCATTCACTGATGTACACTTGCATGCATATTGTGTCTGTATCTACATAGCACAATCCTCTTTTAATGCTGATCAAATTCAAATTAAATTATGTATGAAAATGCAATACACGGATTAACATACTCGTATAATTTCATGGCGATCGGCAAATTAGAACATATTCTATCTACAGGGTGGGCGGAAAGTTAATACCTATTTTGAATTGTCTCTAATTCGCTAAGTGCAGCTCAGGTTCGCATTATATTCAAGCATGATGTGTATCAAGCCTTGCCATTTTTCTCTTCAAAGTCTTACAGTTAGATTATTGGTACTTTTGGATTTCTATGATTGAAAAGTTAGCAGTTTTTATCAGATTTTGAAAAATTCAATTGATATAGTAGCACAGATTTTTAAAGATAAAGCTTTAAATTTGTCTTTACTTGATAGACCTAATTTGAAACTTTTTTAAGATGCAAGAATTTTGCTACATAAAAATGCACAAATCTAATTTTTTATGCGTTCCAATAAACTGAAAAAAGTCAATTTCCTAATTAAAACATTTAATGCGAAAAATTGTAAGATACTAAAACTCAATATGAACACCCAATCGCTCTACTAGGGTGCGAAGTCGATCAATCATGATGTTCCCTGACTGCCTGAGAAACTCCAGAGGCACAAAAGATGAAACAATCTGAATTTTGTTCTCATGCTCAGGTTGTGTCCCTGGCTTTGAACGATAAGCTTCATCCCTTGCCCATCCCCAACATAAGAAGGCGCATGGAGTCACATATGGACTTGTGATCGGCCACTCCCTTACCAGGTGGGCGAGGACCGTCTTGCATAAAAATCAGGTCGTTGATATTTTCAATGTGTTAATGACCGGCCACACTTTCTCCTGTAGCCTCTGTGAATTCATCGCTTCACATTGGAGGAAAGGACCCACGATGGTATCTGCCATCATACCACACCAGACAGTCACACTCGGTTATGATTGATATTTCTTTGCACGAATCGTAGGGTCGTTTTCTGCCCAGTATTGGCGGTTGTGACGAATGACGAAGCCACCAACATGAAACACTGATTCGTCGCTCCACAAAATGTTGTGAAAAAAATTTGATTTCTTTCATGCCAATTGAGCATTTGTGCTCCATAATCAATAGGAGTGTCATGGTCCGCCTATACGATTATGACTGACGATAATGGATCAAAATTTACGCCTCTCAAGTAAAGACAAATTTAAAGCTTTATCTTTAGAAATCTGTGCTACTATATCAATTGAGTTTTTAAAATCTGATGAAAACTGTTAACTTTTTAATCATAGAAATCTGAAAGTATTAAGAATCTAACTACAAAATTTTGAAGAGAAAAGTGGCAAGGCGTGATACAAATTATGCTTGAATGTAATGCGAACCTGAAATGTACTTAGCGTAATAGAGACAATTTAAAATAAGTATTAACTTTCCGCCCACCCTGTATATGTTATTAATGGAAGTTTGATGTACTAGAAAACGAGATTCCCTTATAATGTTTAAATCTGACATGCTAGACATTTCAAAATAGCGGAACACTGGGGTTACTGTAGATGAGAGCCGGTGTAGTCAACAGACAGACTTAGTAATTACCTTGGGGAGACTTGGCCATCTCGATCGGGTAGAGTTGGTCACATGATCAACTCTACCCTTAAAAATTGGCCAACTCTACCCAAATGAAAGGAATTTCAGAATGTTGCTCAATAAGATTTTTTATTGCTGCCTTGCCTTGAGAAAGGGTCTGGACCCGAAACGTCGGCTGTGTACATATTTTTTATTCGTAATTATTTAGTGGCATTAAATTACTCGGGAGAGAAAACTGATTTTTTTCACATCATTGATTCATTATGGTCCTCCCGCCTTCAGCCATCTCTTAAGATTTGCCTTCCTATCGATTTCGCTCAACTATGGCTTAAAACTTTCAAGACATCCTAAGGTGTCACATCAATCACTTGCCAAGTTTTTGATGTCACAAATGAAACTCCTGCTGCTTCCAGACGAAGGCGTGATTTTTACATGAAAACCGGTGGATGCAAACGCGTGTGACTTGTGTTGACCTATCGTCGCCTTTGAGGAAGAAAGTCAACTGAATTAGCTCCTGATTGGATAATCAATCACACGTGAATTTCGTTACACTTGATATTCACACTCCTGAGAAACTAGGAAGTGGCCATGTCTACACACTTACCCCTAAGTATTAATTTATTTCCCTTCCCGTCTTAAGTTGAGTCGACTAGCCTTTATTCGTATTTCAGTGCCTACCCTGTACTGGAGTAGGTTACTCTATGTAGTTAGTATTAATTTGTGTTCATTCGTTCATGACATTTAATTATCTAATTATTTACAGGATTCTCCACGAGGGTAGTTGTTTAACTTTGGTATCTTCCGTTTCCTGGATCCTTCGAATTTTTTTGACCGTGTCGTGTCTTAATTCGATTTGGCATAGAAGTATTACTCATCGGCGATATTTAGTTGAAAGTGGTTCTTAAAAAGGTAGTGTTAGAAATCTAATGTTGAACGTTTTCAATTCATTTAATGCTTTATAAAATCTATGACAATATAAACGTAACGTAAGTATGGATTTTCGAGGGCAACAATGTAGGACATTTGAGGTCTCCTAAGCGCCTGAAAATGTTCTACATTGATAGCAATAATAATGATAATAATTTATTGAGCAGTCAAAAAGACCGATGACTATACAAAAGAACAAAATAAAGACCGTTCATCAGCGTTTCAGACGTTGAAGCGGCTACAACATAGAAGCCGCAAAAAGTATTGTTCTTTGCGGCTCTGGAAAGTCGCATGAGGTTCTTAAACTATGTGCGACCCCGTTTTCTGCGAATGGGCCCAAGACCAACAGCATTGCTGCCCGAAAAATCTACGTTAATACTATGGTGAATATTCTGCACGAAA
The DNA here is from genome assembly GCA_907163375.1 of Prostheceraeus crozeri. Taxonomy (NCBI): domain Eukaryota; kingdom Metazoa; phylum Platyhelminthes; order Polycladida; family Euryleptidae; genus Prostheceraeus; species Prostheceraeus crozeri. The sequence goes on along the minus strand of CAJQUW010004765.1, from coordinate 95,303 downwards.
CTTAACAAGCATAGTTTTAAAAAGCAACAAAGAAACTGTAAAAATCATGAAAAGAAAGAAAAATATAGAAAACGTCAAGGAAAAGTCATAAGTGATCGTTCGATCTCAGATCGACCAATGGAGTCAGCATTTCGCTTGAAGATGGCCTGCGCATTAGCCTGAACAAGTGACATCGAGATTCTGATACAAATTGATGTTATCGCATCATTGAATGTCACTCCCGTTTGTGTCGACAGTCTGCCACTAAGGCGAGTGACAAAATAGGTATTTTCGTCTCCAAGGGCACCATATGCTGTTAAAGCAAATGGGAGACATATCCATCCCAGCTCGCGGCATTTTTCTGCGTTGTTGTTCCGCTTTCTGTCCTCAGCTGTGGCCCGTCACATGTTGGACTGTTAGGCTCGTTCCTGTTTATTTGTGTGGTTGAGCGGGTGCGTAACAGTCACATCCACAGCTGCTGGCTTACCGAGAGACCGGTCAGGGATACATATGTCAGCTGGACACGTTTTCGAAGTGAGCTGACCAAGTCCATTGCCCCTCTCGAGTTGAGGTCGTAGCAAAGCACGTCTACAGGAATCGCAAAGGACGTTTCGTATACTGTTATGCCGCGTTACTACATCTCTCTCCTTTGTTGCAGGTCAGAGCATGTTGTCCATATGGGTCGAGAACAACAGTATTCCAGTCTCGAGTCCACAACAGAAATTGAGAGGATAATTAATTAAAGTGATACTGTATATTCTACTATACATCCGTATCAAAAATATAGCACCGGTATTGCGTATTTATACTACTTGAGTTTGACGAAAGATATGCTCATAAAATGTGAATCTTTAAAAAAGCAAATGATTTATATTCCAATCATCCATATAATCAATGACAGAAACTTATTGTATAGTAACAAGTAACCGATTACGAGTGCAAATCCCCGAGATAACTGTAAACAGGTTGATCGTTACTCAAGATCGAAGATTGATGCGATTTCGACAATATGCTTATCTGCAGATCTAGAAACGCAGATTCCTTCTCAAGATTTTCCTTCTGCTTGATTAGTGTATCTTTCTGTAGCTCCAACACTTCACGCTGCAGCTTTCTGAGCGAAGTATTCGTTTCTACTCTTCCTTTACGTGTCGAACAGAAACGTCTCTTCTTGTAAGGTACACCCAAAGTGATGGGCCTACAGTGTCTCCTTCAGTGCCGCTCTCATCTGAAAAAATGAAAACGATTATTAGTATTTTATCGCTAAAAGTTTAGTATATAAATCGTTGAATAGTAAAATGGTAACTATCACTTTACGTACTTGGTTCCACAAAAAAATCTTGATAATGACAAGATTACAAAAAACATCAAAAATACGCTTAAACGCCTAAAATTTCAAAAGACTTGCAAACGTTTTCAAAAGTGCGAATCGCGACACTGAAGCCTATGCCCGTTTTCATATAATTCTGTTGAATAGCATACATGAACGCATAGTGTTAAGTGAATTCCTAAGAAAATTGGACTAATACTTTTACACAAAGATGAAATAAGAGCTTACTTGGAATATTTGCCGCGTTTGAAATATCTGTCGGTTGGAAAATACAATGTAGTTGAAGATGTTCCTCTACGCTCAGGTAAGTCGGTGTGTATGGGGCCTTCAATGCAACCCGTTTCCAACTGGCCAGGGATTCCACGGAAGTTGGCTGTATGATCCAGAGCACCAACAATATTTTCTTCATTCGGAGTCAGTGGTTTGAAATCAGAAGAAATTCCCCCTGCAGTAATGTTCATTTCTCGTTTGTTGGTTGATAGCTTCTCTTTTGCTGCTCGTTGTAGAGAACTTCATTTATCACGAACTTGCTTTACGTCTTTCTTCACATTAGGGTTCATAGCATTTAATTCGCTCGTCAATTTCTCCCACGCTTCATTCCTTCTCTTGTTGAAATCTGCTGTTCTTCCAGTTGAATCAAGTAAGTTAACTGTATTTCAGGTAATATTCCACCATGTACTCTTCGGCTTTACTGAACAGCGGCATTGTAGTTTCAGAACTCTTGACCTTACCAATTCCAATTCACAATTCCATGGTAGTCATCATTTACACAAATCTATCGAGAAATCCCTCTAGTCATTCATTCATTAGCCAATCGTATGTCCTTACGACCGTAGTGATCTATGAGTGACGAGGTGACAAGGTGGCATTCTAAAAATAGCATGGTCAACCTCTGCGAACGATTTTCGCGGTGTTATGAATACGAAGGAAAGTCGCAGAGTTCCACGAAAATTACTCGCGCAGGTCCACAAATTTTCACGCAGTTGCGCGAATTATTGTGAAGTTTTATGAATACGGCTACAGGTGATGGAACCGCACTTAGCCAATCTGTAGCATGTGGGGCTTAAACATTTTCCATTCGTGCTGTTGCCACTGTAGCGTTATGGTTGGCTGGCTGGATAACCCGACCCCGTTCCGGGGGTCGCGAGCAACCCCCACGGGCGATGCCAAAGATCGAAAACAGAGCCCGAGGACCCGAAGATAGCCGCTCGGGTAGAAGAGAGGGAAGGGCAAGAGCAGAGTAAGGGCACATCTTGGTTATGGTTATAGCGTTATGGTCTATGTCTGGTGCGTAATTGAAATGGTCTGGGCATCAATCCCATGAATACATATTGTAGTGAATGCTATGCGGTATTATTTCATTGATGACTGCCCAGAGCCGGCAACAATCGTCGTTGTTGCCGGCTACTGAAGCAAAAACCACTGTCTATGTACCAGAAACCACTATCTATGTAGCCAGAAACTTTCAGACTTTTACATGTACATGAATCATAGCACGCATTCACTACAATAGTAATCATGCCTAGCTTTTTCAAGCATCAATGATCCGTACAGCTGTACGATTGTACGACACGTATGATCCACGCTAATAATCCACATTTTTATTTTTGTGAGCAAAATATTCGTTTCATCAATTTAGAAAAATTACCATATGGAATTTCGAAGATGAAACAGCAATAGAGTTGTCTCATTTCTTTTCTAAGCAGTTCAAACAAATAATGCCATGCCTCCCATAATTGGTGTTCAAGGCAACAGACTTAATAAATATACCTAACCTAAACTAAATATATACCTATTCCGATCAATTCAAAGTTGACAGCAAAAAAAAGGCAGCCTCTTGTTGAAGAAGGAAGAAGAGGATCCATTTTCCAATGTAGCTCACATATGTCATTAATTATCCGTTCACCATACACAGAGCCGAGACACCAAAGCATGACTCAAAAGGTGTACACGTTCAAGATGGACAGTCAAAGCACGAGGAAAAATACCTAAATATGTTCAATCAAAAAGCACAAGATTGCCTAATCCATGGACAATCCATGGGCAATGACTCACCACAGACAAACGAAATTAGCAAGTACTGTGCATGAATTCAAGAATGAAAGATAAACGAAAGCTTTTCTAGTTGTGCAGCACATTCACCTTACTATACCGATGACCTCTGAGACGCGATCGGATCCTTACATGGCCAGATCCACGTATAGGAATCTATAAAAATTTATCAACCTTTTCCAACTTATTCTCTTGAAATAACTGACAAGTTCTCAGCACAAATGCGTGGATTAAACATTTTCTCGCAGCCTAACACCTCTACTTCACTATCCCGATGACCTCGGAGACGTGCCCTCCTTCTTTGCCCAAATCCGCGTCCGTCCACGTGCATGTAGGCCAATAGGAAACTACAAAATTAATCAACCTATTCTCTTGAATAAACTAACAAGTTCTCAGCATAAATACGTGGACCAAACATTTTCTAGTAGCCTAACACATCCCTGTCAGACGTGCTCTCCTTCTATGTCCCAATCCATGAATACAATTCGTTCAAATGGAAAATCAATGATATAGTGGCACATTCGGAGTTATTCATAATTTTATATAGAGAAATGAAATGTATTACAAAGCCACTAACGCAACTGTAATAGTTTGATGTTTATAAGATATTTGAGTTCAGCAACTAACTCCGAACAAATGAAATGCCTTGACAGAGACAGTCAGCCGATATCTTGACACACGTACGCAACAAACGAACACGGCGACCAAGGCTTTTCTATATACACAAGGTACACTTCCATGCGTTCAACCAATCCGCCATAGGACTCCTCCGCACACAAAGGCTGTGGAAATTGCATCCGCAATTAAGACATTGAACCTGCAGGAATGGAAACAATTCTTGTTAATGTTTCTGTGATTGCACAGAAACTCGTGAAGACTTACAAAAGTAATTTCACTTATCGTATGCCTAAAGCTCATCATCATTGGATGTGTTTCTTGTGGAAGAACAGTATTTTTTCGTCTATGATACTTTGTGTAAAATATGCTTTGCAGAATTTCATGTGCGGTGACGAAAACGATGTCGACTGTTCATCATCTTTATAGTGCCGCGTGCATCCCTCTCATGCTATGTAGAAATATTCGGACAATCCGACCAAATAGGGCCTATATTTAACAATTAGCATCACGTCATGACCATCTCTTACGGTCTGTTGTAGAAAATAGAAATGGTACGCGCTACTTTCTGGAGTTGATCTAGTATATACATATCTGCATTACATATTTCTTTGCATTAAAGTTTACCCACTGGTCTTCCGCGTCTTGATTGCGAGGGCACTTGACTTCCCCGCAATGCCGGCATAAATCGCTTTCGTTATCGGCGCTATCGACCATCCTCCTCCACATTGATATCCTATGCTTGTTTATATCAACCTTCGAGCTTTCGAATAGAAAGCTGCGCCGTCTCCCAGCGATGGCATAAAATTCTGCATACATGCAGCAGAGTACACCACAACTGTCATAGTCGCCGAATTTTTGGTGGGCATGTTTCGGTTGATAGCTCTTCCAATCGGTTACCAATGAAATTTTGTTGAACTTGTTGAATGACCTTTGGATAGGAAAATAGATTTACGAATAGGTAGAAAAATCATGACAACTTTAATCGTATCAGGTACTGGCTATCGTCAGATTTATAGAGGTAACTTACAAGAAATTTTCCCTAAATCATTCTTCCATTGTTATCACAGATAAGATGGCAGTCATACTCTATGTTTGCCTGAGACCTTGATATAAGCCTAAAGAACAGGAGGTCCATCTAGCACAGTATAAATGCAATATATTTTCAGGCAATCACATAAATTTGTGCTTGAGATTAATGTTGTTTAACATATATGCATATGTTTAACATATGCATCACTGTCGACTTGATTCATGTTCAAGTTTGGAGGTGAAAGTCGAAATTCAGAAGTCTGTGAAACGAACATTATTCACCTGTCGCACAATTTTTTGAAGATTTTGGCAAAATACTTAAATTAATCTTTTAGAAGAGGTAAATGCATTACTGCATTATCATTGAAATCCAAAATCATTTTGCACTTGCAGCCACTATTGATATCATCTACAAAATGAACGATTATGAGTTTCTTCATCGCTGAAATGACATTTATTGAAACGAATAATTAGATATAATAATAATTGCATTAACTAATGATTTTATTCCTGATTATTGGTAGGTTATGCAGCTTGTGTACAGACAGTGTTGCCACAAGTACCCGATTGAAATTTTCACGCGAAACCCTAAAATTCACGCAGATTTTAAACAATTTTTTGACGATATATGTACACCAAAATCGAAAGAATATTTGATGTAAATCTGTCAATGAGTGTCTAATCTTTCGTTTGCTAGTATTTCTTTAGTAGATGCATTTGATTTGAATCCCTTATGAAAATATTTGCATATTTGATGTAAATCTGTCAATGATTGTCTAATTTTTCGTTTTGTATTCTATATAACCACGCTTGTAACAAAAAGGCTTGCAAGCTTCAACAAAATATACCGTAGATTACCATGTAGCCAATCATGTCAGCTTTTACTATTATTTTCTTAGGAAGCAACTCGGTACTAACTCGGCAGACATCATTTAAGTACTATTAGACTGAATTGTATGAACGTCATACCCCAAGACCAAGTCTCAGAAACTAATATTTATTAATCCACATGTTATATTGCATATATAATAGCATCATGAACATTTAATTATCTGAATATGGACGTGTTTTTCCATGAACAAATAAAGCCAATGTCATTTGTCAATTGTCACTCGTCTTCTGGGGCGGCCGAATCAAAGCCACTAACCAATGGTTAGATGCATGAGATGGTTAGCGTAACCGGAGATGAGCGAATGGAACACTTGACACTAGGAGTTGCCAACGGTTAGGGTCTCATCAGTCAGTTTGTTTTGCAATGCAATGGTTGGATGATGAAATTAGCCAATGATAGATGCCGCAGTCTAACCGATGGTTACTGACCGAATGATGGGTAGGTTAGGACGTTGGTTAGTGTGCTTGATGTTAGGGTAGCTCCCAATGGTTAAAGTTGAGCGAATGGAAGCGTGAGTTAGGCGCATCAATGGTTTCCGTAACCTCCCAAAACCTAACCTTGCTCTGATGTAAGTTAAGGAGTCAGGTTAGCCACATTTCTATCTTGCTTGTTTAGAGATAATGTGGCGCAATGTGGCGATCGCGAATTTAGCAGACGGCGGTTACAGACAGAAATATTATAAACGACGGATTGATCCTATGGAAACATCAAGTGACGAGGAATTTTTTTCAAGATACAGATTTTGGATTTATTGGAACCATCCCTTGAAAGGAGTACCGAAAGGCAAGTTTCTTTTTCGAAAATACCTGTAAATCAGAGTGGGTATATATCCGTGAAGAACCGAAAGTTCCTTGTGTAGCCGTGATGGACAACAGCCTACTTAGTATTATATTATAGTATTAGTATTTCCCTTTCTCACTCAACCTGCAGCCTCAAAGCGGTGAAAGGGTGAAAACGGAGTCGCAATAAGGCTTTGTCGTCTGAAGCTCATGCTTCTTTGGGTTCTACCTTGTCGGAAAGGTTTATTGTCGGCGGTTTGTGACCGTGCTCCGGCTAACTAGCAGGCTCTGGAATATTATTTTTTTTTTACTGGTCATTGAATTTATTTATGTTTGATTAATTTTTCATTCTTTTTCTCCACGTTTGTTTATTTTAAATGTGTGGTAGGCTTCGGCCGTCCCAATTAACACCACTCCCTGGTTTGCGAGATATGAACAGTCATCAGATGTTTCATGTTGTTGAATCAGGTTTTTGGGCATGGCACTTATTTGGCTCATTTGTGATCGAACTTCCTTCCACTGCTCTCTTTTGCACTTCCCCATTTGTTGCAGGTTAAGGTGTGACAGATCCAACGTATTCACGGCATACGGGCGTCAGGTAGTTCGAGGGTCCCGAACCCACTGGTAATGCTTTGGGAGGCAGGCCCGGTCAACTGCTCGAAAAAAGGCGGTACAGTTCCACTGCCACGGACATGCGTGGGTAGCTTTACTGAGGGGTTTAGCCCGTGTAGCTGTATCCGGTTCCTCTGTGGCCTACCTGACTTGTACCCATTGTTACGGCAAAGGGGTTCTCATTTGGGTTTCTTCAAGCTTTTGCGACATGAACTGTGCCTATAAGTGTCTTTTTTTGCGTATTATTTATTGCAGCTTTGTTGCTATTATTTACGTTTTTCTGATGCCTTCCAAAGTTTCTTGTATCACTTTGTTGTACAGTATAATTTTCGTTTATTTGATTGATATTCTATGAGAAATTATGAAAATGAGAAAGACACACAAGAAACGTAGTCAAGCCGTCAAGCTCAAAACCCCTCTCAGGATCAGCTTCAGCAACGTAAGAGGACTGAGGTCCAATTACGACGACATCAACATCTTCCTACAAGGTAAGTCACCAGATCTTCCGGCCCTGTCGGAAACCAGGTTAGATCCCAGTGTGTCATCAAGCGACGTTACTCCTGATGGATACATATTTCACCGGATGGATAAAGCACCTTGTCATGGTCTTGGAGTCTATGCCAAGACAAGCCTTCCCTTGAGAAGGCTTTGTAGCTCAGAGGATCCAAGGCATGAGTATCTTGCCTTCATTGCGCCGCTGCAGAAGACCACTCTTCTTCTATTTTTCCTATACCGCTCTCCATCAACTAATGCGGATATTTTCAATGTTCTTTCTGACAAGATCGATTCTCTTCTACAAGAGTATCCCAGCGCTGAAGTTGCCGTTTTTGGTGACTTCAACGTCCACAATGTTGACTGGCTTGTGCACTCACGCACCACCGATCTCTCCGGTCAGGCAGCCCAGGATTTCGCTGTCTCTCACAACCTTAGTCAAATTGTCACTTGTCCTACCAGAGTGCCTGACCGAGCTGGGGATACTGGATATCTCCTTGACCTGTTTCTCACCTCAAATCCAACTTGTTTTTCACACAAGGTTACTTCTCCCCTCGGCACGTCTGATCACTGTGTTATCACAGTTTCTAGCAAACAAGTTTGCTCCACACCGTCTGCACCCTTCCATAGAACAGTTTATCAATTCTCCAAAGCAGACTGGTGTGGCTTCCGCACTTTTCTTAGTCAAGTTCAAGCTGAGAATTTGATTCTGAGCGAGAACGTCCACAAGTCGGCGCAAGAACTGACAGAGTGGCTTCAGATAGGGATGTTGGCCTACATTCCTCACCGTACTTTCCAAATGAAGCCCCACTCACAACCTTGGTTTACACCAGAATGTGCAGCTGCAAGTTGCCAGCGTGACCACTTTTTCCATAAGTATAAGCGTGACAGTAGCGCTGGCAATCTTGAATTGTACAAAACTGCACGTAGACATTGTAAGGAAACCATACATCAGGCCAAAAGCCGTTACGCTTTGTATGTACGGAAATCCATTGCTACCCAAAAGCTTGGCTCTAAGGACTTCTGGAGGATTTACAACAGTGTCACCAATAGGAGCAAATCCTCCATCCCAGCACTCCGTCATGCCGAAGTCAGTACTTCTATGGCGACAACCTCAGCAGACAAAGCCGAGCTTCTTTGCAAAGAGTTTGCGAAGAATTCGTCATTAGACGATGGAGGTAGAATTCCACCTCCAATTCCCACGCGCACTGATGAGACAGTTAGTCCTCCTTCAGTCACAGTCCGAAACGTCAAAAAGATCATCGCCGGTCTCGATAGCTCTAAGTCTAGTGGACCAGACGGCATCCCGGTTTCGGTCTTCAAGCATCTCTCACCTGAGCTTTCTCCACTTTTATCTAAACTGTTCAGTAGATGTGTATCCACCGGTGAGTTTCCCTCTTGTTGGAAAGTAGCTTCCGTGGTTCCAGTTCCAAAGAAAGGTTCTGACTCATCTCTTCCATCTAGTTACCGTCCTATCAGCCTGCTTGCAATTGCTGGCAAGATTTTTGAAGCAGTGATTAACCAACACATTGTTAACTTCCTTGAAACTCAGAACCTTCTATCAGAAGAACAGTATGGCTTCAGGCACTCTCGATCAACTGCAGATCTTCTTTCATATGTCACTGAACATGTGAGTCGTGTCCTTGACAGACAAGGTGAGACGAGATCAGTTGCCTTGGATATTTCCAAGGCATTCGATAAAGTCTGGCATCAGGGACTCCTTATGAAGCTAAAGTCCTATGGAGTTGCTGATCAACTCCACAAACTTCTTGCTTCTTTCCTTAGTGACCGGCAGATATCTGTCGTCTTAGATGGCCAAAAGTCTTCCACCAAGTTTGTCAATGCAGGAGTTCCTCAAGGGTCAATTTTGGGACCCACTCTTTTTCTGCTGTACATCAACGACCTCCCAGACTGCCTAGTGAGTAAATTGGTGATATATGCAGATGACACAACACTCTTCAATTCCAATGAGCGACTCGCTAAAAACACTCAGCAACGTCAGCAGTTATGCGACGTTCTTAATGAAGACTTACGCAGGGTCTCAGAATGGGGCGCCAATTGGCTTGTTTCCTTCAATCCTTCAAAAACTCAGAGTATTCTGCACTCACGACTTAAAGGAGATGATGATCATAGCATTAAGATGTCAGATAATAGGATCAGAGAACAAGATTCCATCTCCTTCCTTGGATTGGCGGTTACGAAAGACTTGTCATGGAAACCGTACATCCAATCCATTAGCAAGCAGGCAGCTCAACGCATTGGTAGGCTCTATCGTGCCAGCAGCTATCTTCCACCACAGACTGTCTGCTATCTTTACAAGTCCACTATTCGTCCTCTGATGGAGTATTGTTGTCATCTGTGGGCAGGCGCCCCACAAACGCATCTTAACCTCCTTGAACGGGTTGAGAAACGTGTCAAGAATCTCATGGGTGAAAAACTTGCTATCAAGTTGCAGCCGCTCTCCGTCAGACGGGATGTTGCTTCACTCAGTCTCTTCTACAGGTACTATTTCGGTAGAAGCAGTTCTGCAGTAAATGAGTGCGTACCCAAACCTAAGATCTTCTCCAGAAGCACACGCAGAGCTAATGCACTCACATGCTATAATGTGAGCTTAGAACGAGCAGTGAGTCGCTCGAAAAGCTTTTTTATTCGCACGGCACAGCTTTGGAATCAGCTTCCCCAGACCACTTTCCCTGACCAATACAATCTTGATACTTTCAAGAGGCGTGCGAATAGGTTTCTGATGGGGGCAGCTTAATCAGATTAGAAGATCTGTTTTTTTTCTTTTATTTATTGAAAGTAATACAATTTATTAGTTTTTCATTGAGTAACCCCTAGCTTCGTTCATGGCTCATAGCTGTGCTAGGGGTGAAAATTCAGTAAAAAAAAAATATTAGCTTAATGAAATGAATTTTAATTAAGTAGTATTTTTATGCTACCGGCATTGAGCTAGATGCGAGTATTCTCTGAAAATGGCCTTTCTACCTGATGCCTATCTTTGAAAAGGGTCATGACACCTGAAATATGCGTCTGTCATATCGAAATAAAGCTTATTATTATTATTAAATATAAGTACACTTCCCTATATTTCGGCTAATAGCATGAAATACTTATTACACATAAAAAATCTATTTTTTCTTTCTTACACAACCGCAGAGTAAGTTTTTCAACCAATTAGGCCCACCCCAAATGCTGCTAAAAGAGAATTTTCAATTATTATCATCACGATTGATATCATGCATCTCCGCTAATTACAGTTCTTATTATCATCATTTTAAATATTAAATTGTCATTATTGACTTTATCAATGCCGGTGCTATAATAAACATAGGCTAAGTCTATTTATAGGCCCAATTCTAAGCCATTTATAAATAGAGATCCATCATCTTGCCACATCAATGCACCAGTAATAGTCTGCAGCCTTCTTCTTTGTAGGTCACATGCGTTGGATCCCAGTATTCAATTATGTACTGCTTTGAGGTATTATGCACAGGGTGGATTTTTGCCTGTTATAGGCGATCTACATGGAATATCTGATCGTTCGGCAAGCAACGCCATACATCTGGTGTCGAAGATTATTTGCGAAAAAATATCCAATTTCATCAATTGGCCAGATGAACAAGAAATTAGAGCATCAAATTAGAGAATTAGAGCATCAAAGCAAAAATTTTATGAAGGGACCCATGGAATTCCTAAAATTATGGGCGCTATTGATGGGACTCATATTCCTCTTCTAGGTCCATGTTTACCATCCAATGAAAAAGTTTTCGTCAATCGAAAGGGATATCATTCCATAAATACTCAAATCTTGTGCTCTCATAATTTGAAAATTTTTGATATTGACGCTCGCTGGCCTGGATCTACGCATGATTCGTCTATCCTACACAATTCTCACGTTTCTTTTCAATTTGAAAATAGTCTGAATGATACGTGGATTCTAGGAGATTCCGGCTATCCACTTACTAGGTGGCTGCTGACTCCTGTGAGGAATCCTACAACTCAAGCTGAAGAGAGATTTAACTCTGTACACATGCATGCCCGTTCTTGTGTTGAAAGATGTAATGGACTGTTGAAAATGCGTTTTAGGTGTCTTACCAAAACAATTATGTTTCGTCCTGAACGTGCATCACGCATAATTATGGCATGTGCGGCTTTGCACAATTTCGCATTGAAACACCGCATCCCTCCCCCTGAACAACCATTTGAACTTGGTTATGTTGACACATTCAACACCTATGACCATGAAATGGCGTTGGGTGATTCTGCTGTCAGCATGCGACAAAACTTAATCCAAAATTTGTATAGATAGTTATGTGAAAACTCTCAATTTTTATTGCCACATTGAACTGATGGGGTGTATATCTATAAGCAATATATATTATCATGCAATATTTATAAGCAATATATATTATCATGCAATATTCTTTTTCCAGTGTTGCTGAAAGTGATAGTGAAAGTAATAGGGTCTAATGAAATGCAGTAGCCTATACCGGACACCGGGTGCGTTATTGCAGTCTTAAATTGCGGTTCCTATCGCTTTTTATACAAAGCCAAAAAGATAAAAGTCTGCTCAATTACAAAACATTTGAAACCAATTGATAATCTGCCAATTTGGTTTTAAGGCGCTTTTGTTCAAAAATTCCACATAATTTAGGAGACAGACAGATATTACATATACAGTACCGGAACAGCATGACACAACGCGATCTCTAAAAGTTAAATGGTTTCTGAAGCAAGCTCCAACACATCTGGTCTTTGATTGATTTCTTGTAGTAATCTTAGTCTCTTTTCAAAATACCACTTTTGATTGGCAACATTTTCACGCATTATCTCGTTTCTTGCTTTTTCTATCTGAACCATTTCTTTATAGAAATCCGAGGATGACATCTCATCCGAAGATTTCTTATTAACTCTTCTGTTTCCACCAATCTGTTGAGATCGAATAGTCACAGGCGTTGAACTTGTAGGCAAGCCGACTACGTCTTCCTCAGTGACTTCGGAAATAGACTCTAAGAATGATGTAGATTCATGCGTTGTTCCGGTCGCGACCCCGCCTTCAATGCCTGAAAATAGAAATGTGATATCATATTTTTGGCTATTCGTTTACGGTTGCAGTGATTTGAGGATTATTTTGCTCAAACTGCATCATTAAGTACGCTTATTCGACTTGTTTACTTTTCTATGGAAATGTTGATGAGGAGATATAGCCCTAAGCTTGCTAGTAATCAGTTAATGAGTATTGACGATCGCCTGGTGCAATTCAAGAAAGCTGTCATGCACGCACATGTGCTGTGAGCTGGGTTACAAATGGAAAAAAACGTACTTAACAATATAAACTGCACCCATTTATGCAATTTATTGTTCAGTATAGGCAGCATTATTTCATGCCACTACCAGTTTCCAAAAACCCGCTACTACATTTTTCCTTAATTCTGAAAGCCAATTGCATCAAACCAAATGAAATCCTGTATATTGAATTTAAAAAATCCAGCCTAATAGAGGCCTACTCGAAAAATTCAATGACGATCAGTGCTGTAGGAGTGTGCATGTATATAAGATCCTTGGATTGGAAGAGAACTGATTAAGAGTGTAGCAAGAAATGACATTCTCAGGTCAATCTATTCTACAGTTAGGCAATGATAATCTATTTAACCTGAACAGACAAAGCTTAGGGCTGCATGCACCATCCATACTTAGCCAACACTTTATATTTACTGGAAGTGCTGCTTAACCCGCATGTGATCGCTACCGCTGAAAATTGCTACGCTTAGTGTCACAGCGGACATTTTTGACCAAATGTAAATTTTGACACTTTATGTCAGAAAAATCTGCTCATGAGCAAGACTACACCAAATGAAATTCTTTGATGAAATCAAATGTCATCTATCTAATAGTCTCTACAACATCAGCACTGCATGTGTGAGGAAGCCCAGTTCACACAAAAATATAGGCCTAGGCCTACATGCTCGCGTGGTCCCAGATGAATTAAAAGATATCAGTCTTTCCTGCAGCATTGATTACAAATTTTAGCTTGGATAGTCTTGAGTACGAAATTTCGCATAACAATCGCAGCATCTTAGAAAACACTTTTTCTGATCACTGGAATCGCATCTTGCACATGCAACACGCCTCCTGGCCTTATGTGAAGTCAGCTTGCGAAGCCACATGCTTGCTGGGTGAACGCCGATCAGGCAAAAATAGAATTTCCAAGAGCAGATACAATCGACGTCGATGCTCGATACAATTTTGATGCGTTCCAAATGGGTTCTAAAATTGAACACATCCTTCCAAGCACTCAAATGAAAACTGTTGAAGAAAAACAGATCATGCCATCAACGACACTTGATCCTTGTACTGCGACAGCGTCTCCTTCCGCTTGATTATGCAAGTATTCATTGGCATTTGATTTCCTTTTCCCTGGAGAATGATCTGCATGTAACTCAACTTTTCGGCGAGTCGTGGATCTACAAACTCATTTTTTCCGCAATGCCGACATCCAGGTAAGCCTACAGGCGTCTGAACCGTGGCTGACAAATCAATCGATAGGTGTGCTAATTTGTCCACAGAAAGTCTCCGCGAGCGTCTCAAATCGCAAACATCAGCATGTCAGCTTGAATAGACTCAAGCTTTTCGCTTCGTTGTAGCTTTGACTCATCAGCACATTCCCTTGCTGTAGGCCTCAGAAGTTCATATACAGAAGTATAGCAAGACCAGGTGAAGAGTTGCACTTTTCGGACACCTTCCGCTGAAGCTTTGTCATGGAAGACTTCTTTCACCTCATCACTGAATGTCCATTCACCGATGTCTTCCTACCGAGCAAGATTTCCGATGTGGCTGCTCTATCATCTTCAGAAAACAACTGATCTTCATCGCTATCACCATACAAATCAGCGTCCTTCGGAAGATTCTCACACTGTGGAATTATGAAGGTCATCCTCTTCAACTGTGCAGATCTCAACATTGACTTCAGACTCCGTGCGCATGCGTCGCCATAAGTTGCAAAGCCACTTGCTTTGAAGTGTTTGTGACTTCATGAGATTTACTAATGAATAGCAGGCCTATAGCAATCACTGTGCTACCGGTAGCAGAATTTTCGAAGCGGAAACTTGTGCGAAACTGACTTTTGGCATGCCCATCCTTCGTCTTGATTGAGAGTTGCTGAACAGGCTAAGTCGAAGCCAATTAGTCACCACCGAACATCTCACTTCGTGTGTCAACGGACAGTTTTGTCCCCTGTGACCCTAAAGAGAATATTCGGCAATAGCTCTTTCATCCACTAAACTATGAAAGCGATTATTTCATCAAAGTGATCTAAGATGCCATAGGAGAGAAGTCACAAAATATAAACAACCCACCGTCAACAGTCTCTACATGGGAATCAGAGCAAGTTAGTGGTGGACAATTTCTCCCCTCCGATCACATGCGGGTTAAGTTGCAGCTTTCACACAGGAAAAGCTGAACTTAGGCTACACTTTCACAAAAGTGAAGGTGAAGTGTGGATGGTGCATGCGGCCTTTAATGTAGCCCATTGATTTGTGATATATTAATAATACGTTTATTTAGCTCAAAAATATCAATTTACTGCACATCCATTCTTGGATTAAGATATTCCTGATACAAATAAGATCTATCAAATCTAGGCTATCAATTTGTTTTGATGGGAAGGCCCAACGATTCATAAGACAATTAAATAATATATAGGCATAAGCTATTAGGGAAATATTATTCACTTACCATCAACTGATTCCGGTGGAATAACCGACAAAATTCTCTTTTCAAATTCGGACAAGTCAAGGGGTGGTATTACTTTTTTTTCGCCTCCTCCAGTCACAGTCGCTTCACGTCTGACTTCTGTATTGTAGCTCATGACTACTTTCTTTACCGCTTTCTTCAAACTTTGCCATTTTTCCTTGATACTCTCAATTGTTCTTGTTGTATTCGAAACAGCATTGACTGCAATCAATATTTCATCGTATGCCTTCTGCTTTCTTTCATTTGTGACATTAGAGTTGAATTTACCGTTAAGAATTGAATCATTTTTGCAGGGGCGTCGGAACGATTTTTTACTAGGGGTAGCAAATTTTTTTTTCATGGACAACCGTTCGATTTTTAGTAGGCCTATATTCAAGCACCATCGCCCGAATATTTCAGATTTAGTGAGGCTAACAAGGCTAATTTTATTTACATGGGCGCACAGTAGACTTGTGGCATAATTCTCATGAATGCATATGTACTACACGTATCATTTGCGGGATGATGTAACTCAAAAGTGAAAAGTAAGAAATCAAAGAGTATATTTCACTCAAACTCATAAAACTACACGCATGTACGTGTGCAGGCTGCATGTACTGCAATCAATGTAACAAATTTATAAACATGAGTATGTATGGTGAGTATGGCAATGAATCATCTGAACGACAATATTGCGATGAAAACTGGTTCCAAAAGTGTTAGATGCGCTGAAATTCAATGATTAATCCAGCTATACTGACATTTCTATCTAAACTTCATTTTGTGAAGGTAGGTCTACTAAGGCAACATTTCATAAAAATAATTCTGAGCATTCAAAGAACTACTAGGTACCCAGCCGCCACTATACTGCATGGCATTTAGTAATGTCAACCTATACGATATAAACAATGTC
The DNA here is from genome assembly GCA_907163375.1 of Prostheceraeus crozeri. Lineage (NCBI taxonomy): Eukaryota > Metazoa > Platyhelminthes > Polycladida > Euryleptidae > Prostheceraeus > Prostheceraeus crozeri. Next base: position 78,879 of record CAJQUW010004765.1, on the reverse strand, counting down.
AGCCTATTAAATACAAATGTGTCTCAAAATTTTCCCATTCAATAAAAATTATAAACCTTTTTTTGAGAGACGTCACAAAGCTGCTTGACTACTTACAAATATCCGATGGTTCGGCTTTGACGTGACATGTAGGTACCATTTATGGCAACTGCTACTTCACTTTCTGCTGGTCAATGCAAAACCAGGTCGATACATCGATACACTTCTGCCCGACATGTAATTTTTGATTCTAAAATCTAGCATCATGTAAATGAAGATTATACATGTACATCTTTAGTTCATTACATCTCACCACGCACCGTTGCCAAATCGAGCTTTCCTCTCGGGAGTACAGGAAGCAAACTCTCTCATAATAGAGGAAATGCTCAATTCCATGGTCTGATGTTTTAATACTTGAAGAAGAATCAAGTGAGTTAGGCGTGATTGAGTCATAGTACATCGGTACTCAGACTTTAGGCGGCGCAAGGCGCTGAATGTCCTTTCAGCAGATGAGGCTGACGCTGGTATGCTGATGATTATCTGAATGAGTTTAATTACCTCCGAAAGCAAAATCCTAACGGCTTTCGGCTGTTTGGCTAAATGCTTCAGCAACGCTGAATTTATTGTATACAATGCTGCATACAATGTACACACACACTTAACGTACTGGTATGTGATATGTTTTATTGCAAAGTTGCGAATGATAAATGTTGTATTTTTGTCTATACTGTATAGCTATGAACTGATAAAAAAATTAAGAAATGTCAGTTCGCATTCTTTGAACTCATACATTCCCTACCGCGTGATGCACGTACACTACCAACTCAAATCCATTATGGGAAGTGGTCATTCATCTCTAGAGCTTGCAAAAATCTCGACCCTTCTCGATTTTGGGATTCAAGATGGATAAAACCCGGAACATCAACAGTACACATCTACATCTGTATATCTAAATGTTGGCCAATGAAATCATAGCTGAAATACAATCACCTTGATCCTGTGATTTTAAAAATTTGAGCATAGGTTTTGGGCTCCCGTCTGGGAGGCCATTCCCTGGGATTCACCTCTATTTATGTAGAGGTTGGCCAATGAAATCATAGCTGATAGTTTAAATCATTTTCAAAAGTGTGTCGAACATGAACATAGTATAATTTGTGCTAATGTGTACCATTAAAACTCGGATATTTCAAAGTTCATATTCAGAACTACAGTAGACTTACATTAATAGACTTCGTGGTATTTGTCGTATTGGCAATTGGCATTCACCTCGTAATGCTTAATCGTGTATTAAAGGATGTAGAATGCTGTTGCAGTTCAAGCACTCAACAGTCAACCTGTGCGATTTGCTACCTGTTTGATAGTTTGTTAATTTACTATATTCCTAGTATATTTCTTCAGAAATTCTCTTACAAGTCCACTTTTGTTGTTCTACAGCTCACTCACAGCGACATTTTCTCTCTCTTTAGCCTTTATGTGTAAATATTTATGATCCAATACTACATGCAGTGTTTCATCAAACTAAGGATTACTTTATGCTAATGAATCGAAATGATGTGATTATATACAAAAAAGATTCAAGATTCATACGATTTATGTACATAAACAATCGGTGGAAGATAAGAGCACAGTTCACGACGGTAGTTCATAAAGGATGAGAGTGATGCGCGATTTCGAACGCGGATTGACTATTGGACAATATTTGTCAATGAATAGCAGAGGGAATTGCGTCATTTTCATGATAACAATAAGCAATAAGTAGCACGAGCCGACTATGAATGAACAGTATTCATCACGAGTGCGTACATACCAAAAATACAAGAAAATAAACTGCAAACACAAACTACCTTAGCTCAGAAATTAAGTCCTTATCACCTACGAAAATTAATTGAACAAGATCTAACAAAAATCAAAAATTTCAAATAAGTCCCTGGCAGATGGTAAGGCAGAGGCAGCATTCCCCCTCTGAACAGCCATGCTGAGTCTCTGCATCAAAAAGGATGTGGATCTTGGATCGCCAGTGGCCGCTTCAACCCTCCTGCCGACCTCACGGACGAAAGATATAGCAGAAGGTCTGCAAGCCCCAAAAGTTTCGATACATATGGGAATGACTTCATATGTAGGCGACAAGTTCGAATATTTGTCAAGCTTACGATGTTCAGCTGCCGTCGCCGTCTTTCCTGAACCCGAAGCTGAGGATTCCACATAAGTTGGGGACAAAGTGTCACGGCAGGTAAAATCCCATACAGCACATTTGCCAGCCCTCCACGGAATCATTGTTAAACCGTCGGGGCGCTTGCCGTCTGTTCGTGAAACGCCCGGAGGTTCAAGAATGGCAGGGACACCTCCTGAAATAAGAGCTCGTCGGATCAGGTCATTTGCTTCATAATGGCGAGCAGATCTTCCAGCACTTCTTTTACACCTCAAACCGTGTACACCAGAGGGGTCCACTTCTTCCCCACACACACAAATATGCGGATGACACACTTGAATGCCCAATCGTAGCGCGCATGCAATTCGTAATTGCGAATTAGTCAGTCTTAGTCCAAGTGATGTTACAGGTAGAGCATTTAGCCAGACACTGGAATACTTGGATGACACAGCAAGAAAGCGAGCTTTGTCAGCAACAGTCTTAAAGGAGTCGATCATTCGTTGGTGTATGTTCTGTAAAATTGGTTTGTCCCAAAGACGCTGTTTGTCAGGAATATCTGATGAGTCAAAGTTCACGAGAGCTTTCCACTTAGCATATGCCTCATTAAACACAGGACTTGAGTAGTCTTCATCATGATAGGGCAGAAGAGCAAAGCAGAGCGTTCTAGTACTACACGCTGAATCCAAGAAGGCAGGTAATGATAGCTGTGCAGCACTTCGAACACCTAATCCACCCATTGCCACCGGTAAAGACGCTTGAGTCCTTACGCTTAAGACGCTTAGTGTAAAGACGCTTAGTGAACAGTGGTTACTGAGGTCGGTTATTTAGCTGAAGATGTAGAGTGACGTCGTCGTCAGTCAGTCAATCTGAGACAGTACACTGAGCATTCATTGCTGGTACGTTACTCGCTCGGTATCAGTTCATGAAGAAAACTAAGGAACGATGTGTGTGATATTTGGTGTTTGAAATGTGTTGTCACTCAGCCTGGTAATAACTGTTCAAGCAAGCCATTGACCACCTGCAGAAAAGGACAATGACAGCTGTCAGTAAACCGAGGTTTATGCTAGCTTACTATAAATTTGAGCAAATCCCGATATCCCGAGATAGGATTTTGGGATTTGGTCAAAATCCCAAGATTTGGTCGAGGTTGCAAGCTCTAGGGAAAGACCTTATCTCACGCAAAAAATCAGTCAACTAGTCGTATGATGGATATTTCTTCTAATTCTTTCAAGAATTAAAGTTAGGTAATCTAACTACAAATGAACTACAATTCAGTCATATAAAGCTTACCATTGATTTTTATTGCTTTCCTTGATCTTGATGGTCCAAGCATCGCGACTGAAAAGACAGTTTCGAAAACGGAATTCCGCATTGTTGCCATTAGGAGAGAGACCTTGGATGTGTTCTTCTTCTCAACGGCATCATAATTGATAAGAAGGTCCAACGTTGCATTTGATTGATGAATTGACAAAGTTTCGAGGTAGATGACAAGCATGCATTTCTGAATCCTCATCTACCTGCTTACAGGAATTTTTCCGATGTCTTGTTGTGCATCGGTATTTCAGGGGTAGCAAATGACATACTTTGCTACCCCTACTCAAACTAAGGGGTAGCAGCTGCTACCCCTGCTACCCCGGTTCCGACGCCCCTGCATTTTTGACAAATCCATCAACCAATGCTGTGACTTCTTCATTAGAGTAATCAGGTGCTCTCCGCCGCTTCTTCGTATCAGTATTCGTCTGCATCTCACTAAGTGGCAACCTTCTTTTCGACATTTCTGTAGTAGTCTAGAAATCAAGTAATCTAGTTCACACAACAACAGTGATACTTACTGACAATAAATGAATCTGTCATTATACAGTGCTGTCGTTGGTTGTCTGATGGGATTTCCCTTGACTTCACCTAACGACTGCTGAAGTGACGCGACAGTAGGTCATCATGCGTGCGCGCTTGCGATGACACACACTAACCACTAGGCATGCTAACCATCGCTTTGATTCGGCGACTAACTTTTCAGCTAACCATAGGTTAGCTAACTCATCCGTAACCTATGCATTCTGTTCGCCCATTTCGACACATTGGTTACGAGCTCTCTTAACCAACGGAGGTTACGACTATCCGTTGGTTACACAAACCCATGCTTCGATTCGGCCGCCCCTGGTTGTTTCTGGAAAGAAACAAAATCGAGAGTTAAAATTACACAGTACTGCAACAATTCAAAAAGCTTACGTCAGTTTGAACACGTGGGATTCTAGGCAATGTACATATGATGGATCTTTCTTTTTTCTTTTCAAGTCATTTTCCTCTGCCTCCATCGCCTTCCTGCTCTCACTCAATTTTTCCATCGCCTTTTTATATTCGACCAATGTGTTCTTTAGCTCCCTTTCTTGTTTTTCTACCGATTTCCTCTTCTCAGCCAGGTCTGACTCGATTTTCGAAACGGACTCGTTATGTCTTCTTCTCTCTTCCTCCACCTTCAAACGTTTCCGTATATCCTCCAGTTCTCGAGTCCTTGCCTGTTCTTCTTCTTCCTTTTGCTTCTGAATCTTCAGTCTAACACCGTATTCATGACGTGCGGCTTGAGCAGCAGATCGCATCTCAGACGATATCTCGATGGATTCACAAGTCACTCCCATACGTGATAACATTGACTTCACATGAAGTAAATTGTCAATTGTCATATCTTCAAGCCTGAAAATGCATATTAAATGATAATTCCATTATATCTTCGTATTATTATGTTTTTGGTTGGTTAATAACAATGTAAAATAAATAATCTTTCAACGTACGGATATTGTTAGTTAGAAATACATGCATATTTCGGCGGACCGCCCTTTTAAATCAATTTACATCAACTGCAGTAGATGAAATATATTTCGAACTGAAAATACCAATGCATTGAATGATTATTCATTTATTTTACATTATTATTCGGCAACCAAAAGTGTTTTTAAATTCTTTACATATTCAATTGTTATTAAAAAAAAATTCTAAAAAATCTAATATGTTTGCTCTATTAAGTTCATTTCATGCATATTATCGAGAGCAGAATATTCGCGCTTCCTTATTTACGCGACGTTTCCTTTCAGTAAACGACATTCGAGTTGAGCATATTACAACGTTTTACTTAGGTTTACTATTGACCTACATTAATAAACTATATCATTGGTTTTATTGAAATTTTATCTACTCGGTCACATAAATTTTAAAATTTGGTCTAACTCATGATTTTTACTTACCAATTTCGTTTTTTGGTCAGGTTGTCATGCAGAGTACTAAAAATTCGCTCGGTTGTAGAATTTCCATGTGGCATACATAGGACAATTTCGGCAAGTTTCCAAATGGTTGGGAATTTTTCTCTTCGCTTGTTCCAAAATTCGACAGTATTCATATCGAGGTCTTCTTGAGACAACTGAAGAGACGAAATGGATGGTTAATAAGCATACATATATCGGAATGAGTACAATCGTATTTACCGTTAACAATCTGAAGGTACGCCACTCCAGATTGATCCCATCCCTGTCTTCATTCGTTAGTAGAGTTGGGAATAATTTACACAGGTTAGTGAGAAGGACTATCGAAGTATCAAAAGAAAACTCATTTTGAGGATTTAGCACTCGGACTGTTTGAATGAAGGTGTTCTGCAAAGGCAGGTATGACCTCAATTTCGCAGAAAACGTTTCGTAGAAAAGTCGCACCTGACTGTAAAATATATCGACTTATTTCCTTTGGTCATTCTGCCCCAAAATCTTTAGGAGTTCGTTCGCCCTTTCACCAACAAACAGACTTTTGTCCTCACACTGGTTTTTTCGATCTACAATTTAAATTTGACATTTATTAAGCGGGCTATAGACTGTAATTTTTGCATGTACTTGATCGTGCTGTTGATGTGTTAACAAATATTAAAGGTACGAATGTGTGTACTTTGTCATTTGATTGCCTCGATATTGCTATGTACGGATATACTACATGTTAGCTAACTAACAAAACGTTAAGCATTGATCAGCTGTAAACACAATATCTACCTGTTGGAATCTGGTTGTATTTTGATGATTTCGATATCACTTCTTCTTTCACGAAGAGCGATATTACTTCTTTGTACAGCTCCCTCAACTTGTTATACAGACTGAAATAGATACATTCTGGTTACTTTGCAACCTAATTTCTTGTACAGAACCAGCTTACTTAGCAATCTCACAGGAATCTTTCTGAAAATGCTTTTCGAATTTGTTCGCAGTCACCAGAGAGGATTTCAGAAAATTCAAATGAATTTCAAGCATGGGATTCTGCAAAGATGTTCTGATTCTAATCACGCATGCATTGTTCAGGTCTCCTTTTCGTTCTCGCGGTAATATTTCCAGGAAGTATTTTCGTAGTGCCGGTAACTGTTCCAAAAGACGTGAGCTGACCTCCAGAATCTGAACCCATCTGGTTTCTACCCTGCGTAAAAATTTGTGCTGTGGTAGATCTAACAGAGAAACTACTCCACTATAAGAAGTCCACCTGCTTGTATAATGGAAGTAATGAAACACATCATCTGCGAAATCTTCGACTAGACCTTCTAATGTGTCGCATGCGTATTTGATCGCATTTGCTACAAATGTGTGGAACAACATTTTTCAGAAGGGTCAAAAAACCTTTTTTCTGTCCGATCATTACTACTGGGCTGTCTGTCATACAACTGATTAAATTACACAATGGTAGATTGGCCATTTCCAAACGCTTCATGACACAAAAACGTTCTGTGTCCCATTTCGTTGCTTTCATCAATCAAAATAGAGTATGGTTTCTCTTTAATTTGATTGTGTAGCGTCGCTTTAAAAATTGGCTTTGGTGCGTTTCATAGCAATCTGTGCGGCTATATCGGAATCGGGACACATTTTCTGAATGAAACCGGAGTGGTCTAGCACACTCAATGGTATATTGTGTTCTGCCATGAAGATGAGGAGTCTAACCTCAGCATCGATACTACCTATATTCTTCGAACCTTTGCCTGAGGACTGAGCGATTAATTGGAGCTTTGACTGTGTTTTTTCATCAATGTCATTCGTCAGGTCCCTATGACGCTTGCTCATAGCATGACTGGAAAGAGCACGTCTTCCCATTGCGCTATTATTAAAATCCTTTTTACACAACTTGCACTTAGCTCTCTCTGAGTCAGTCCCTCTCTCAATCCAAGAGCTAAATTCGGAATCAATCAACCATGACGCTTGAAATGTTCGTCAGTATAATTTTGACATCTAAAATAGAAAAGTACAAAAGAGCTAAATATAATAGAAATGTATACAGGGTATATTTATCGATTGAATGAATAGCATGCATACAATTTATATGCTTAATCAATTCACCAGAAATTCAAAATCATTGAACGACTAAATCCATACAAGCGGGTGTTTACACTGTAATTACCTTAACATAATACATAAGATCTGATAAATGTCTTAAATAAATATTAAGATAGGATCACTATCATCTGACGAATTTCTTTAGTTGTGCAAAGCTATAAATATGCATACAGTTGTACAATATGTAGTTATATAATGTTTTTGAGCGTCATAGCGTCTATGAGAAATGTTTCAGTTTACAGTTACTACACTTGCTATAAATTGAATCCCAAACAGTATTACAATTCATAATTTCGCTATTTTGCATCGATATATAACGTTTTTGCTCTGTAAGATATTCTGAATAGATACGTAGATGTACCGCATACCGCACACGTAATTCATTATTATCCTTCCAATGGTATTATTAACTCTTCTATACGTTTCGCTAGCATCACTAAGTAAAATTCCGTATTTCTTTGTCCTAGTATTTCTTTAGTAGATGCATTTGATTTGAATCCCTTATGAAAATATTTGAATAATGAAGTGAAAAATCATTGCATGTAATGATATCAATAAATCAGCAAATAGTGCTGGAGAGATTATAGAGCTCACAGTTTGCTTTATTAAACATGAGATTTTGATGAAAGAATAGCAGAAATCTATAATTGTAACACGTAACTGGACTAAGTATGAAAGTAAGGATAAGTCAGAAATGAAATCAATCTAATTGCAACAGAAAGAAATGTCAATTTACTGTATTTTACAAAGGAAGTCAAGCAAGTTAGATACATGTTTACATGACTTAGAAGCACAACTATCCATCAAAGCATACAAAAATGTACATAAGCATATTTGAAGTTTTATCACTATGTCATCGAAGTATATGTAGAATAGTTTTGATTGATATCACAATTCTTTATGCCCTACGCAAACGGAATGTTACTATTCACCGATTACGATAAGCGCGGATTATTTCTGACTGACCCTGCTTTAGTCGTCGATATAGGTCGTAATATTGTGCATGTTGATGACAGCTTCTTAAAGTCCGGAGCTAACTATATACAATTTTCACATCGTTGATTGAATTGATCGTTGATAAGGCAGGACTAATGCACTACCATTATTTGAAAATGGGCAAAATGATGTATAATCCATCTATGGATGAAATGATTATAGCATACAAGCGAAATCAATATTCAGAAAAACAGGTATGGTACATTGTACTATGTACTTACACAATACTCATTGTAGTACCTCAACATGTTTAATATCTTCCCATAAACCCAATGATATGGGATAAGGTGTAGAATTGTATTACATTTGTTTCCGTTTCTGCCTATCATTTTGATTCAATACAATGACTACTTTTGGGTCATTGCTGTTAATGAAACAGCCCTCTCGCCCATGTTATCAACAAAGCCGATATCATTAATGTAGAATATCGCAAAAGGTTTCATAGCACCGATATACTTCGCCGGCTCGCTACGGAATGTACTCCGGAATGACAAGTAAGGGGTGAACACATGTACATAACGGTCAGCAGACAATCAAATTATGTAGTATGGCATGACTGATACGTAATGAGACACAAGACAATAATGCTCGAAATACTGAAGATAAAATAAAGATACATCAGCCGAACTGAGAGACTGACAGAATCAGCGAACATATTCCAGCTTGGCTCAGGAGAGGTGACACCAATGGCAGGAAGCCATCAAGCAGCATCGCCAATCATCCTCGACGTGGCTGTACTCTCTCGCCTGGATTCTCAGTGCTCAAGAGAGGAAGATGCATAAGCTTCATCTTGGTGTGTTAGAGGCTCTTCACATTCTAAGTCGAAACCTGACCTTTGCGTACAGACTCCAGATGGAGACCGTTTTTACTCTTTCTTTACCTGGTAACTTAAGTTTATCTTATTATCTCAAGTATTTCGTGCTTTATTGTCCTGTATCTCATTGAATGAATGAAATAAGAATTTAATTATTAGTGGCACTTCGCCAATAATATAAACTCGTACATGGCAGGCAGGATAAACATTACAAAATGTAATTCACTTCATTCGTTAACAAAAAACAAATCAACTTACTTAACATGATAGGGGTCGAGGGACTCTGTTGAAGCTGACTTGAGGTAGCAAAAGTCGGTAAAATTTAGAAAGATTTCGTTTCGTAGGGTAAAACGTAGATGAAATGATGCTTTAGAGGAACATGGCGGAAATTTGCTGCCTCCACTCGATGCGAAACGATGTATCAAACAATTGTAACGAGGAACAATTAACAAGAACGAAAAAGTCGTAATTATCCACAATGTTTTTAATTCAGTTTTCATATTGTAAAATGTCCCAAATACATAGATATTAGGATACAGTCTATCGAAAAATAAAGACTTCGAATGTCAGCAGCTTCAGACTAGAATTTTTGCAGGCATCACTTGTGGATAGAATACGTCACATTACTCGATATCACCTTGTATATTCCTTTTTAAGAGTGTCACTAGAGAGGAAAATAATCACAATGGTAAAATATATGTATTACTTATTACAATATAATTTATAACTAGTATCAAAATATTAATCCGATTTATCATTATATACATGTACATGTAATTCGATTTTCGATCTCCAAAAAATTCACGCAGGATTCATTGAAATCACGCATTTCACGCAAAAATCTTCAAATTCACGCAAATGTGGCAACACTGCCTCTGATGCCGGCTGCTCTTTGAGGACCATCTTCGTCTCATGAGACGACAATATGACGGCGCCATCCACGTCTTTATAGATGAATCGAAGATATGCACATATCATCTACAAATTGAACGATTATGAGTTTCTTCATCGCTGAAATGACATTTATTGAAACGAATAATTAGATATAATAATAATTGCATTAACTAATGATTTTATTCCTGATTATTGGTAGGTTATGCAGCTTGTGTGCAGACCTTCGTCTAAAAGCTTATGACGTCGCCTAAAAGTTTCCCATTGCAATATTGTTTATGAAAAGGGAGGATAGACCAACGGATGCTTCTTCGACTATGACTTTGAAATGTACTACTCGCAGTTATCATTAGCTGGAGAATGGCATTGCTATATCTTACCTCAGTCTCCATCCACCTGTTTGGGCGAATCAGACTATCACGCATGAATCGCAGTATTTTGATGTCTCCGATCTTGAAACATGCAGTCATTTTATGCTCCCATTTGACGTCTCCCGTAGGTCTGAAAATATGGCATTCCTTTGACCATGTCAAAACAGATATAGTTTTTATAATTGCCGCTGCCGACATAAATGCGGAACTGACATGTTGCTTAACATTATCTTCCAACGGAACCCTTTCAATTGAAATAATGTAGAATAAAAACTTTATGTACAGAATATTACGTATGATTGAAGAGCGAAACAAAAGAAGCAACTGACACACACACACACACACACACACTGTCAGATGTGTGGTGAAATAAATTAAATGGCAAAGAGTTTTTTCGTCTAAAAGTATCCATTAAACCAAATGAAGTTGGTAACACATTGAGATATAGTCCGGGAGCTAGCGTGAAGTTGTGCAGGGAACGAGGTAGTACATAAAACTTTCACACAGCATAGTACGCCTCTAACCTACTGCAAAACTTCGCGTCTGCCGGATCAGATCATTTGCTTTTAAGAAATAGAGAGGATAACAAAATCCTATGTATTTCCAGTGGTAAAATTGTGACATTTAAGGTGTTGACTCCATTTTTTCGAATTTTTGTTCATAAAAGTTATACAAATTGGTATTTTGTTGAACTGGTTATTATAGAAATCATCTAAAGATCATGATCTTTCAAATGAGTTATCATTCAGTGACAGAGGATGAAGTAAAGTGTACAAACAGACACTTTTCGTTGAAGTATATCAACAATTTTCCTGGAATTTCTGTGTTAAAATTTGCAGTTACACCAACGAAAAGTGTCTGTTTGTACACTTTACTTCATCCTCTGTCACTGAATGATAACTCATTTGAAAGATCATGATCTGTAGATGATTTCTATAATAACCAGTTCAACAAAATACCAACTTGTACATTTTTTATGAGCAAAAACTCGAAAAATGGAGTCAATACCTTAAATGTCACAATTTTACGATTGGAAATACATAGGATTTTGTTATCCTCTCTATTTCTTAAGAGCAAATGATCTGATCCGGCAGACGCGAAGTTTTGCAGTAGGTTAGAGGTGTACTATGCTGTGTGAAAGTTTTATGTACTACCTCGTTCCCTGCACAACTTCACGCTAGCTCCCGGACTAATAGTCTTTCTCTTTCAAATTCTAAGGTAATGATGCAAAGACAGTACGTTGTATAGGTTAATTACCTGCACCAGGTAGGATGTGGACCAGAGTTCTGAGTCTTTCTCGAATCTACCGGTTTGATGATGGGGCTCGTGTTTGTTGTGAATGGGGTAGGCGATGGAATTGAGGATGTTGTTGTGGAACTTCGTTTCACTTGCACACTCGCCGGAGATGGCAAAGGAGTAAACACCTGAAATGGGATCTGAGTTATCTTTGCTGCTTCTCTCAATTTTTCACGAAGACATTGCATATTCACGTAGCTTGTTGTTTTTCATTTCGAATAATGCCATGGTCACCCATCCCTATGCAACTGATCTGCATACATTTCATTGAAATATTTACGGTATATATGCACATATGTATAATTGAACTGCAGTGGATATTTGCTGTAATAAGATTGCATATGTTCCATTCTTTGGAAGACAGAAGTAATGCATGGTACAAAATGGTAAGCATTTTCTCGTAGATCGGATGGTAACTATTCCTGGTCCAGTAACTCCCTCTTCTGCAATAGAAGCAGTAAAGGCAAGAATTTTATGTACTCTCATAAACCGCTGTGACTTCAGCAGAGTGCAGCCGGGCCAGGTCCCCTTAGCAACACTGGGAAAGCAGAATCGAACTGCGTCTCAACTCATAACTTCTAACAGTAACAGTAACGCATAACTTCTAACATTGATTTTTTCAGGAGACAGGAATAATGTATACTTCTCCATGCTTACTCGTTGAATTTAGAAAGTCTGTTATAAATGCAATTCGAAGAAGACGATGCAAAAGGTAGTGCGAATGTGGCAGAGGCATATATAGTGGAACTATATTCGTCATATCCACAGCACGTTTTCTTAGAGAAGTATTACTGAAGAAGTTCATTCATGGACTTCTGTCATTGATGCTTCTTCAACGAGTAAGCATTTTCGATGCATAGAGATATCATGATGAACGATTGAAAAACGAATACTTACAGGATTAGTAGTGACTGTAAAGCAATGTAATATACTTTCATTAGTGATTGATAACGAGGTAGATTCATAAATATTACAATGCCGTATGAAATTAAGGCACAGAGGAAATTGGAAACACTTCGAATGATGGTACTCACGTTTCCCTCTTTTCAAAATTTTTGGTTCACGACCAGTCGCCGTCTTCCGTTTCCATATTTCCTCCGCAGACTCCATATCGATCCCGGAACCGGCTTTCCTTTTCTGCCCTCTTTTTCTTTCCGCGAAGGAAACTCTCGCTCTCGTCCGGGCTAATTGCTTTTCAGCAAATGTCACGGAGCTGACACGTCGACTGGGGACGTTGCGCAATTGTGAACCCAACTAAGGAAGAGTTAAGTTGTACTGTGCACATCACTAATAATGGGCGAGCATAGCATCCTACACATTCAAATTATATTATTTGATACAAATCCATGAACACAATGTCCAGTGCTTAAAAAATAAAGTTTTCAGATATACGGTGTTATGTATGTCCTTTATTAAAATCACTGCTAAGAAAAATTTTAGTAATTTGTCCGCTCATTGGCGCATATCACGTTTACAAATGTAGTCATCAATTCATGAAATATGAAATGCAGTCGGTCAACAATTAGTATAATAATGAAAATGAAGTTATAACACACACACACATATCACACATATATTTAGAATGCAAAAAGTGAGAGAACCAGATTTCTTTAGTGTTACCGGTTTCCGCGTTTCCGCGTTTATTGAAATACACTTCGTCAGACACAAAGAAATGATAACAAATTGAAAAGCAACTATACATGATGATCTCTATTTAAAGAGGGTTTGAACTTTGAAATAAACTAGCTTTCTTTAGCAACTGAATCTTTGGCAGTGGCAAATAAAGTGGCACTCTGCAATCTTTCTAATTATCAGACGCACGACAAAGTCAGGAAAGGCTGCCAAGAAATGTTTTCTTAAATTGTTCAAGTCTGAGGACATCTTTCTATTTTATCTCCAGGCGAACTGGCACTCTACAGCAAATTGAGTTCTGTCGATATTGTCGTCAATTATCCTATGAAAATCATAATAAATTCATAATAAAGTTTAATTTACTAGGCTTCTTTCCCCCTATTCTACCCTTCCGATGAGTACGAATCAAGAGAAAAATACTTACGAAAACCAGGATTCCACTTTCGCGTCTGTCAGGTGTTCTTACTATGTCCATTGACAATAGCGGAACCCCATAGTCCATAAAGGGGAAGCCATTCTTGCTGCACCTTTTCCATTGCCGAAATTATTGCCGGGCAATTTAGTGGATTATCGGAATTATCATCATCATGCTCAGGACCTGGTACCGCATCAAAATATGCTTTGAAAGGAGATAACTTCCGAATGCCTTTTGCCTCTGGATCCGATTCAACGACCATTTCGCTGAATGTAGCATCATCCTCTTCGTCCACCTTCTTCGATGTCAGCATATATTTTCTTACTTCAGAGGACATCGTCTTCGATAAAAACACCACTTTCATCTTCCTCCACACTTCCGCAGCTTCCTCCATCGTCTGTGCATCTATCATTTCGCCGAAAAAAGTGAGGAACATAAATTTGACTCGCTGGTCCTTTATTTCCAAAGACCTGGAGACGGCCTTGATCAGGTTTGAGGAGCAGACAAAGACGACGAACGCCGGCGCAGATGACTTTTTTGTAAGCGCTGAAACGTCTGCTGCAGATAACCGCGGAGATGGGAGCCACCAAATGCAAGGACGACAGCATGGATAATGGCCCATGACATATCGGTCACTATGGTCAGCGGTCTTCTTTCATCGATGAGCGTGTTCCACACTCGACTGATCCCGCAACGAACACACATTAGCCAGTATACAATATCCTCCACGCGACATCTTTCGGTAAGGAAATCACTTACGGAAACGCATTGAAGGTTCTCAGGAACCAGGGAGAACAAGAAGAGCTGTCCATTCGTGTATCTTGACCGTCTAACCAAGCCGCCTGTAGCATCGATGTGGAATATCATTGACTTCTTTGCAAGGCACAATTGGTTTGCTGTGTGGAGTATCATGCGATATGGAATGCAGTTCAATTCCTGCAATATGCATTTAACGTTGCATCTTGGTGATATACATATTGACTACTTGTTCATATACTTTGACTTTTCTAGAACTAGTGGTACACATGAAAATTATTAAAAGATTTCGGCATTCACGTGAACATGGAATCATCCAACAAAGTTCATTACTAAAATTACACGAAAGACTACAAATAAGTGTGCTAAAAATATTCTTCAAATTCATCCATACCAATGCAATGCGCCTAGAAATTGATAAGAATCATGAAGCCATTATACTATCATATATAATAAATTGTTTGTGGAAAAATATTCTAGGGATGTGTAGCATTTTTCATTAATACCGTGATTATTATTATAGAATTGATGATTTTAACACAGTTGTCCACAGCGAACTATAGCTGTATAAAGTTGTTTAGTGAACACTGCTACAATGTTGAACGAATGAATTGGACAACATACCAGAAACAAATATCAACATTTGGAGTGAATGGAGATCAAAAAGTTAATTGATAGACCAAATAATACTCATGCATGATTGACCTGATGCGTAACATACACGGAAAATGCATTTGAGACACTTCCCTGACTTCAAATTAGCTGAGATACTCGTCACATTTCTCACCTGTATATATCGTGGGACAGGGGAATTGGGATTAATCAGAGATTGGTGTGTCCGCTGTAATAAGCACAACAGGTCCATATCGTTAGATGTTGAATTACACCGATTTTGGCTGACAGCAGCAGTCTTTCTTACACTCGCCAGAGTAGGAGCCTTCTGACCAAACTCGACCTTAGCGTCCTCGAAAGTTTCTGTTGGTCCCTTGGTTTTCAGTGAAGATACAACAGCATCCCGAGCAGCTTTGCTCGACCACAGACGACGAGGTCGATCGGGATCGTGAGAAACAGTACCATCAACAGTAAATGTCATGGAAGCATCCTCAAGTATTGGCCAATTCGCCAGGTGGCCCTTGTAAGTCGCCGTGCAGGTTGGCTCACCACATTTAAAGTACAATCTGAAGAACAGGAAACTATTTGAAATTATTTGAGCGCATGTGGTTGCTGAACAGTCATTCACCAAGCACCTAGCATATCACGATATCAACTCCCTGATGAAGAATTCATTCATTTCTACCTTCAAGAACGGAGATGCTTAACGAGGAGTGAGTATTGGAATACACAAGAACAGGGTTGAATACACAAAATCTATAATTTGAATGACCACTTTAATCTAAAATTTGAGGAGGAAGCAACGTGGTCGAAGTTTATTACGATGAATTACAATATCGAATCGTTTTCAAAACGAATTGCATTGACGATATGACCCTGATTTATTCGCAGATTTACTTTATGCAGGAAAAATAGCCGAAGAGGTTATAACAATTTACCTCCAAACTGAGCCTCTGTTGCTTTGGGAGCACATCTTTTTGCACGCTTGGTGTTTCACCTGCAACTCACATCACGTTGACCTCCGCGAATCTTCTCCCCGAAGGAGGGCGATACGGCAATTTCCATACTTCTGAAAGGATAGGAGAATGGTTTTCGACCATTAAAAGTAGATGAAAATCACAATAGATAGCGTAGAAAAAGGTTCCATTTTTTGCAATGTAATTGGAAAACGCTCCGGACGGATGCATAAAAACATGAAAAAAGCGAAAAAATCGAAAGTCATTCACTAAATTACAAAGCAACCATAGAATTTTGCACCTGAAAACCTAGATCATCATAGATTCCTATACGTGGATTGGCGTGGATTGGGGCGAAGAAGGAGGGCACGTCCTAGAGAGCATCAAGATGTCAAAGTAGGTGTGTTAGGCTACTAGAAAATGTTTGGTCCACGCATAGATGCTGAGAACTTGTTAGTTACTTCAAGAGAATAAGTTGAAAAAATTGATTAACTTTTCGTAGATTCTTACACCTACATGTACGTGGACTGGCGTGGATTGGGGCAAAGAAGGAGGGCACGTCTCCGAGGTCATCGGTATAGTGAAGTAGAGGTGTTAGGCTACAAGAACATGTTTGATCCACGCATATATGCTGAGAACTTGTTAGTTATTCCAAGAGAATAAGTTGGAAAAGGTTGATTAATTTTTCGTAGATACCTATACGTGGATTTGTGCTATGGAATGGGGCACGTCCTAGAGGTCGTCGGGATAGTGAGATAGATGTGCTAGGTCACTTGAAAGGCCTGCTCCACCTCTTCTAACAGATATTTGGGTAAGAGAATGCAGCAAGGAAATACATTAAGCGTTGAATATCTCTATGTAAAACGTAAGATACTGAATTGAAATATGTTTGCAATTGAGTAAAATTTCGAAATAATTTCTATCTATAATTTGATTGGTTGAATGTGAAGACGTGGATTATTAGCGTGGATCCACGCGTGGAGAAAGTATCACACGTTTGTACGACTCATTGATGCATTCAAATGTAGGCATAATTGATATATGCCGACATACGCTAACTGAGATTTCTTAAATATTTTCCACATACATACACTAGATGCAGATATCATCATTGGGGTACATAGCTGCCTTCTTTTTTCCACATTGTATCATAGCTAAATTACGCACAATATATATGAACCATAGACTTCTAAATTTCTTTGGACAGATAGGTGAGCAAAATTTTAAATCATTTTATACATGTTCAGGCCAGCCAACATTAGTATTGCAAAAGATCGAATTTTGCAGCTTATTCGAATGCAAAATGCAAGCAAATTCAGTATACCGTTGCTGGCTGTGAACCGAAATGCGATGACGGTTGAACACAAATACATTTCTCTGCCTGCATAACAAAGAAATTTGAATTTGTGATTGCATCGAAATAGTTGAAAGTATTATATCCCAACTAAACATTCTTGTGCAACCTTGTGTGACGTCTTGTGTAACCTTCAATTCCATGAATCTGACAAATGCTACCACGAAGGACATGGATCATCATGGTAAGCAACGAAGAAAAATTGAAGAAATTAAAAAGCGTGATCTAAAGTACAGTGCCATCGAAATTCCTTTATCTGTCTAGATGCTTCTCCAAACAACTACAAGGCCGCGATCCGATATGGTCACGTTTTCAAGTATATGTCCTGGCAATGGAAACACAATCGGAAGATTTCTTGTTATGACAATTTTGTCTAAAATTTAGAGAGAAACCATTCCATCTGTGCTTGTGACATCTCAAAACGATAATGGACTAAAAATGGCGATTATAAGTTGAAATCTTCCCCTCAGCATCGTCGCATCATTGACTGTCGAAAAATCTGCGAATGTGCTTGCATCTATCACAGAGAGAAATCCATTCCAAGCAGCACATAATGTATCTATCATCTATCATAAGTTTTCCAAAGTTGTCAATCTGATGAGTTCTGGATGATCTCTAGATGACCAGCCAGCAATAGAAATTCGAAATCGGATTCAATTATGTAATACTTGGGAAAGACTGGGAAAGTTCCGTGAAGCCGAATTCAACGGAC
The DNA here is from genome assembly GCA_907163375.1 of Prostheceraeus crozeri. Taxonomy (NCBI): domain Eukaryota; kingdom Metazoa; phylum Platyhelminthes; order Polycladida; family Euryleptidae; genus Prostheceraeus; species Prostheceraeus crozeri. The sequence continues at coordinate 60,601 of CAJQUW010004765.1, read as the reverse complement.
GGAAGATCCAACCGAAGCATTGACCATTGTTATGTAAGGGTCAGTTTCGAGAGGAGAAGAGAGGCCACCGATTTCCACACTACGAATGTCCTGAAATGAGGGGGAACAGAAAAGTGAACTATACGGTGATCCTTCTTTGCATTCAATTTCATGAAAACAATCATGATGGACACAACAAGCATTTACAACCTGAGCAGCTACCTCTATAAGGAGGTCTGAATTGTGATCAGGCGATCCGCCCTGTGATGGAGACTCTTCTGAGACCAATGACCAATGCTCGGAAAAGCACAGCCAGATTACATTGAGAAGGGGTTTAGCTGGATACGTCAAATGGTGCATATTATTTTATCTCCATGCGTCACCTTACAGAGAGTGACAAGAAAATGAAAACAATAACTTTATTGAAGTTTTCCGGATTTAGTCTGAGAAGTTTTCATGATAAAATATCATGCAGTCAACCGCCACAGAAGATGATGTGTATGCAGGAGAATGTTTGCATACAAAAACTGATTTCAATATGAATCCTAATAATCGAGATGATATAAGTGGTGCTTGCTGCCCTTCACTCCTGAAATGTAAAAAATGTGATTTTTGTCTTGAGTGTAATGTCACAAATAGTGAGTTGGCAATGTTCGACATCCTGAAGCTGCAAAGTTTTTGAGCAAAATTTATCATGGGAAGTCTTTTCCACCAAACGTATCTGTGCTTCAACTATACATTCCTTGCTGGAGGGTATTGTATGAGATCAAACTGAATAGTTTTTAATTTTCATGTAAAAACTCTATTTGTGAGAATAGCGAAGAAAAACCATTTTTCCAAGTTATACAAGTTATAACTGAAACTGAATAATTGTCTAAGAAAATAGTATCTTTCTTTAAAAAATGGAAGGACGATGCTCAGACTATCGATGAATATCATCACATTTCCGATTACTTCTTCGTAAAATCTCGCTGTTCGCACGTACATGAATCAGATTTCCGAAATTTCAATGACATTTTTCAACAGCATGTGCAAGATATTTGTTCATGAAATCTCAAATGCCTCAGTTCTGAAAGTTGTTAGAAGAAAAATCGCAAAATTAGCAAATGACGCGAAGGTGCACACATGCGTTTAGCGTATAAGCATGTGTAGGCTCATGCGTCCCAACTCCAAATGTACATAAATATACATACATGCTGTGCTGGCAGGCAACCTGTTCTCCAAAATGTTCATTATGTTTATTGACAGTCTATTTGTAAGGTAATATACATCATGGACAGCTAGAGTATTCTAGCTGTCCATGTTTACATTAAGGAGTCCATGCCTGATCATGCATAAGCCAATTTCGTCCAGAGAAATTTAGAAGTCTATGTATGAACATAGAAAATGTAGATTTCATTGGCTATATATAGAAATATTCAACAGTGCTCGTAAATAATAAAACAAGGGCAGGGCGTCTTTGAAATGAAAGTTTCAGTTTTCAGAATGTTTATCTAGGGAACCCTAGTTATCTGCGCTGCGCTTGACGAGATCGGGAAGTGACCAGGAAGTGATATTGAAATTTTACACCTACAAGTTGGGTATTGACAAAATTACAACTTTCTATGTTCTTATGTGTTTCTATGCTGCCACAAAAAATGGCTTGTGCTTTTTGATAGAAACAGTCTACGCATGAGCATTCGTAATAAATACTGTGTTCCAAGATGTAGACAATTTCAATGATTGGACATCCAAAACTGTATAAATTTCCTGACTCTCAACTGATATATTTCCGCAAGCAGTTTGCTAAAGAATACGCACTCCCTGTCAAAATTTCATATAAGTTGTATCGTCGACTATTAGAACCACGAAATCTTGAAGAAACAAATGCTTCCCCTGTAGTTTCACTGTTTGAGTCTACCATTACTGCGGCGCAGCATTACGATTTGACAGACGATTCATTAGATTCTTGCAGTTAATAAACAGCATTGAACATGTGGAATACAATGTCATCTTCTAAGAGCAAAGATAAACGACTTCCAGAAGCGAATCCCATCCAGAAAATAAAACAATATTCAGCCTTTGCTGCAATATGCGAATTTCTTTAATACACGGGAAAAATCTCAACTATCAGGCTTATCAAGACCAGCTTTCTTGACTGCAAAGCAATGTTGCAAAAATCTAGTAGAATTGATCGCATACTTGGTCATAGAATCTCATTTCATCACAGTAAGCATAGTTCCCGCTGTGATTTTGGTTTATTATCACCATCTTAAAAAGACACAATTAGTATGAGCTTTTGAAATATGAAATGCGATACATCCAACAGTAATACTGAATTATTAAAGACTCAACTTGTAGGATCGATACATAGAGATTTTAGGGATGTCACTTCCTGGTCAAGCGTAGCGCCGATAACTAGGGTTCCCTGGTTTATCACATAACTCGAATTTTCATTTCATAGGTGTTTAATACACCATTTACAACTCAAGTTCAGTCAATCAGAGTTCAAGTTAGTCTACGATATCTCATCAGAATTCAAGTTAGTCAATCAGAAGGCAAGTTCGTCTTTAATCAAAGAAATGCTTATATTAAGAGGACCTTAGTCAGATTATCCTTGAATACTTTCTTTTGCAAAACATTTCGGAAGGTAGGTCATCATAAGTTGGTACCAACCGGTACACTTGTCAACTGTAACTTCTGCGGCTGCAGGAGATACAAAGGATCTTAGTAAATAATATCGATATTGTGCTAAGTTCATTTGCAAATTCCGTGCAGTATTTTCATCATCAAACATCGATTGCGATGCTGCTAGTTGCCGTTTTATGGCACTTTTGAAGCACGAAGATGCGCCCTCTTGAGGGTTTAAAAACGTGAGTATGGGGGAAGAAAAATTATCTTATGATTTTCTCTCGGTGATGTAGCACGAAAATGACACTCACAATTTTCCATGATAAAAAATGCAGCTTCTTCACCCACAATAGCACTGAGTTCATTCACAAAATCACTAAATCCATCAGAATTGATAGAGCCCTCTTGCACACTGTAGTGGATCAATCCAGAGTTACTGATAGCCATTACCACAGAAAGATTCCTTCCACGCTGCTTCGCCTAAGTTCGATAAGCTCGCTGTCCTCTCGCTGACCTTCAGTAGGATCGCTTTGTCCACACATGAAACCCACATTCGTCGATGAACATGGTCTCGTTCAGCTGACCGTCCTCTAAGTACCATCGTGCATACTCATATCTCTTGTTTATGACTTCTTCCTAGCTTCGTTGAGCTGGCACGTCCCGAGCTAGCTTACTTGTAATGAGCATTTTATCTAAGATGGTGCTTACACATAACTCCGAAATTACAGGCTTTCAGGGCATCTTAGTCTCAAAATAGCATTAATCTCTTTTAGAGTAGCCAGTGTTTTTTCGTTGACTATCTCTAACAGTGGGCCTCTCACCGAATCATCAACTTTGCGATAACGAAGTCCTCCATGCTGATTTACTGTTCTATCACTTCGAGACTTCATTATGATTGATCTTGCAGTTTGGCGTTTGATTCCCAATTGTCGGTCAAGATTAATGAAATCGTCTCCGCGTTCGAAAGCTTGAATCAACCTTTGGTTATCAACGTTGGCAATTTTCCTGTAGGGGCCTCTTGGCAAATTTACCCAGGTTGCTTGTACTTGCTTCACTTTCAAAGTCCATGATTAGTCTTTTGCAGTTCTCAGCGCTAATGTTTATGACAAACTTGAGATACAAGTATTTCTATGAAACAGGTGCAGTCGCGAAGTTTGAATTATTTGAAAATATCGCATTCAAAATTGGCGATTGCAAGTGCATAGCTATGAAAAAGCTATAATGAGAAATTTAAAATCATTTGAAGATACCAATTGCACTCAAAAGCTTTGTGGACGAACTTGCCATCTGATTGACTAACTTGAATTCTGATTTAGATATCATGGACTAACTTGAACTCTGATTGAATGAACTTGAGTTGTAAATGGTGTATTTCAATCCTCCTACAAGTGATTTGTCGTACATTCATGTCATGCTATATCATAGAATTGTCTTTATTGAATTGAAATTAAGTTTGTTTGGGATGCTATCATTATGTTTTCTTGAAATTCCACCATCCAGGTCTGTTCATCACATCAGTTTGTTAAATGTGAAGCAAAACTGGGCGACAATGAGCTGGTTGGAACCCAGTGATACCCCCACCAATGAGTGGATAATACTGAATGATATTCAGGGGGACCCAGTGCCATGCTTTTAATTTTCTCAACCTCACGTGTTTCTGAAGACGGTGTTTTTCATTTCAGATAAAAAATCATCAATCGAAGTCATGAAAACGCGATCGCATGAGTCCAGCTTCTCAAAAAGGCAATTCAAACTTGCATGTCAGACAAAAACAAATCCTGCATTGCAATACTTCACCATAATAAAGTAGGCATATAAAAGTTGAAATAGTGAATTCATAATGTACAGTACAGTACATAGAATAAGTCTATTAGGTAGAATCATAGGGTAGATAGTTAATTGCTTCCGATGGGAGGTTTTTCTTGGTTATATACAGGTTAAAATATATGCTCTCCCTCTAGTTGAGTGTAAAACAATATATGTACAAGAACATTATGTCTCGAACGTTTCGGGTCCATACCCTTTATCAACGAGAAGCGCTTTATTAATCTGCAGCAGATAAAATAGAGCGGCAACTCAGTATTTATTAAATCCCAGATGTGTATACAGTTTCGATTTCATTAAATGAATTCGAAGTGAACACAGTTGGGTGTTGTTACCAAATGTGAGATATGCAAATTTTTGCAATTTTGAAGAAATTACAACGGAATTGACTGATCATAATAGTAATGTAGAAGGAATGATAGTATTTTGCAGATCCTCCTTCTCATGACAGCCTTGGGGAGATAGTGTTTGTTGCTATTGCTTTCATGTTCAACCTGAAGAGTATTATCTGAAGCGTGAGCAAAATAACGGAATCAAAGACAATGATTTTAACTACCTTTAAAAGATGTAAATGGATCCACATCACTAGGGACCAAGGTTTTACACGATTACACGAATTACACGGAAACCGTGCAAATCATCATTTTTTGGTTAAACCGTGTAAAACGAAATAAGCCTTGTAATGCCGTGTAAAGACCAATTCAGACCGCCATACTTGTGTGCTACAGTGTGCGTAGCCTGTCATAGGCTTAATTCTAAATGCAATTTGGAATTCCGTGATGCGCGCACGAATTCTGTGGCACGAATATAGCAGACGGAAAGTAGGGAAGCCTGGCTGCATCTCTCAAGAATATCTTCTCTCACAGTGCGTCACGCAAGCAAAGTTACAAAGTGTTTCTGCAGCACCAGACAAACCGTGATGACGTGCCCCTTCCTCCATCTCCTGTGGTGACACGGTGGAATAGTTGGTTTGCGGCTGTTCGTCACCACGCCGTCTATATCGATCTCTATCCGGACTTTGTTGCGGCGGAGTTGGAGAAGTCGGAAGAAAATCAAGCCTTAGCGGAGGTTTCGAAACTCCTTGAAGAGGAAGCGCTAATCGCAGACGTCAAATTTATTGCCGCAAAATGCGAGCCAATAGTGGAGCTCCTCAAATGGTTCGAGGGTCGACAAATTCATGTTCATCAAGCCTACAACCGTGTCATGGACCTCCTTGCGCTGGCATGGCAGGAGTCAAGGCGAACGACACGACGTTGAGTGCATCCCATCGCCAAGCTTTCAGAAACACGAGAGACAAACTGATGCATTATTACGGCCCTGAAGCGCCAAAAAATTCATTTCATCAGCAAGGACTCGATTCCCGTAAGGCTGTCCGTCTCTTCGATCCGAAGCAAGCCAAGATCCTCAATGTTGACGACCTTCACAGCATCCCCGGCTTGCTCGACAATACCCGCGCGCGCTCTGAACTCCCTGCCTACAAACAAGCAGTTATCGAATTAAATGAAAACGTTGGTCTGATCGATTTCTGGATCGCGGTTCCTGACCGATTCCCAGAACTCGCTAAAATAGCGATGCGCTGTTTGTGCATTCCGGTCAGCTCTGTTGACGCAGAACGAATGGTCAGCGCATACACACGCGTCGATCATCCACAACGTCAACGCATGAAAGACTCCAACCTTGCGATGCAAGCCATGTCTGCTTTTAACAGTGTTTAATTGTAAATGGGCTTATCCATTAATTCAAAGTAGACTTGATTTCATGGAATATTTCTGATTTCTTGATTTTATTTTGATGAAATAATGTGAATCATCAGTGATAAGAATGTTAAGCGATAGCTTTATAGTAAGTTTATTTAGCCATGGAGTTATATCTAAGCCGTGAGATAAATGCAAAATATACGGGATAACGGATATCAATGTATTCATTGATCTCTCATCATGACCGTGTAAGTGCCGTGTAATTTCCCGAAAATTGAAAAAATTTCCGTGTAATTTTGAACATTTTACCGTGATTTACTTTTGTCCCTACACATCACTATTTAGATTCAAGAAGTGAAACATGAATTTAGTGAATCATAAAATCATGCCGATGAAAATATAATTAAAAACTTGAAAATTCAGCCAAGAAAGCATAATAAAATCTCGACTTTTTCATGTAGACTTCCATTATAGTGCGGTTCATGAAATTTCCTTGATAATCAGCTTAATTTCCGCTTAGTTAAGATGCTTGTCAGCAGATATTAATTCCTTTTAACATCCAATGTTTCATGCTACTTGTGTGTCGTGTTCATGTCATTAGTGTAAATTATTTGCAAAAATTTAGCTTTTTAAACTTTGCTAATTTCAATTTGAGCAGCTAAATTTTAAAATTTAGCTGCTCAAATAATTTTTTGGACCGCAGGAACGTAATCTCCGCAAAAAACTGAATCTTTTCATACAAAAAATTTACTGTATGGAGGTCATTTTTTGAGTCGACACCCTATCCGCTATATACTTACCATGCGGTGAAGTACATGAGTTGTCATCCTCCAAAAAACTCTGAAATCATTTAATGTACAACTGTGTTGAACTATACCAACATTCGTAGCTCCATACTTTTAACATAGCCTTTCAGCCACTCATCAAATATTTATTTCAGCAAGAATGTCAGTAAAGGTAAGTAGTACATGAATATTATCAGCAGTGAGACATGGTTAAAACCTTGGTTAAAACCATTAAGAAAAGTCAATTAAGAATTAATTATTTATGAAAATAATTGAGAAACACCTGACAATCAATCTTTCTAACGTCGACTTCTCTACTGACAAAGTTGATGTCAACATTTAGTGAATCATCAGTGAAATATAGTGATCGAGATCCTCGTAGATACAAAGACAGGAACGTAACAGATGTCTACTCGTAGTCCTTATCCTGCTCAATCGACATTCCTTTCATCAGATACTTTTCGGACAGTCATTTGTAGAATGGGGAATGGCTAACGGGGTAAACACCCTTACATCAAAATACTCCATTTGTCCCTCGATTCAGACTCCTCACCCTCCCTGGCTGCTATGTCAACACGGGCTTCATCTGTGATTACAGTGCTTTACGGGAATGATTCTCCTGACAGTGGAGTTAGGCATGGCTCTACCCTGGTCAACTTGTAGGAAGACTAGTATCTCAAAAGCCTCTTTTCTAAGTAAAACCGATGTTCTTTCAAGGGCATTGAGATTATACAACTAGATGCTTATCAGATGATTATTATTTAGATGATTATCAAAAAATAATTTAATTTCAATTAATTAAGGGCTCAGTAAATCAATTTTAATTAATTGAGTGCAGTGGCGTCTTCTCCGTACCTGCGAGGCCTTCGGCGCATCCTCAAAAATAATTTTCCAACAATTATAAAAATGAAAAGTGTCATCATTCATTTAAATTCGATAACTTCTCGTGATAGCTGTGCACAGCTTTCCGTCTCAAAATCAGACGCTTAATCTCAGAGTTAACAGTTTTGCAGCACGTGCTCGAATCACAGCTGTTTTCTTCGAACAATTAGACACACAAGCTAGTCGTGTGTCCAGACGGAGCACTGATGTTCAGACAGCGAAAGAGAGTTGTGTATGTGTGAGGCAGTAAGCGCCCGCGCCCGCGACAATATTGGCTTTCCCGATAGACATAATGCTTTGCCTTCTCCAATTTTTGCAATGAAATTCTACAAGATTCTTGATCGAGGCGCGGTACCTAAATATAGTAAGGGAAGTGCAACCCAATTGTTCCCGGATTCGCTTAATGTCAGAGAGGCACTACGTCGACAGTAGCAGATGGCTGACGTTCAGACAAGACTGTGATCAGATGATGAGCGTTCTCCAATGAATGCAGAGCAATGCATCTGACTTGAAAACCCAGATTCTGTAGAATTCCATAATTTGTTTTTACGTGATTGATGTGACACTATGTTGAGTACTGCAGATGAGATCATAACCACGCCTTTCGTCCGAAGGAAATATACTGAAAAGATGACAGTCGTCAAGCAAGGTAGGTCAACACCTGATATAAAATGAAAGTAGTCACTGAGAAAGAAATAAGAAATGCACAAGACATTTTAATGCATCAAAATTTCAAACATGTGAGTGGCTGACCGGCCGTGAGAAACACAGGAAACTGTTGGCCTTGCCTCCTTTTTTCTCGAGATAATGTGGTCTCATCTCCTTGAGTAAGGCGGTTAACCGACATGAGCAATCACTTCTCATGTGCACATTCACTTGGCCTTAAATAATGTTCGGGATGTTGTTATTAAAAATTCATTTAAATTCATGAAAATTAATGTTGTAACATAAAAGTGTTTGGTATAGAAATAGTATTCCAATGCCGAGTGAAGGCCTATGGTCTGGGAGCACGCGACGCCACTGATTGAGTGCTTAGTAAATCAATTTCAATTAATCAATTGCCTACTAATGCCAATTTCAGTTAATTGATCGGAAAGAGCAATTGAATCCCAGTTAATTTTTGTTTATTCCCGGTCCGTCCTTAGTAGCCATTAAATTTACTGTCTTCAGACGTGCATCTGTTACATTGTGATGTCAATTGCTTTTACTACGGGCCCCATATCCACTTAGCGTCCATTTCTCCAACTTTTCGGATTTAAAGACTTCATGAAATCCATTGATTGTTGTATGTTTTCAATTTCAATTAAATGAGTGTCACCGTTTTCAATTTCAATTGATTGATTGATTTTGTTTTCATTTTCAATTTACCACTTGAGCCCGTGACGTGCGGTGCAGCTAGTAGCTGACAACACTGGCCCAATTACGCATTAGGCTACCCCGGGCTACCCATGAGAGGCATTGCATGTCATCGCTGTATTGATGTTCCCATTTTTTACTCAGCATCAAAGGGTGCTGTTGAGCGGGTAAGTACGTGCACTGCACGTCATGGGTAGCTAGCCATTGAGTAAGTATATTAGGTAGAGTATGCTTAGCATTTATTAAATCCCCAATGTGCATGCAGTTCCGATTTTAGTTCAAATGTGCATGCAGACATGAACTCGAGGTGAACACAGTTGCGTATGCTACCAAATGAGAGATGCAAATATTTGAAGCATTGAAGAAATTGCCACGGATTTGACTGATCTTGATAGCAATACAGTGGGCATAATAGTATTTTACAGATCCTCCGGTCATCGCAGCCTCGGAGAGGCAATGTTTGTCAAATTGCAATTCGGCAGGTTGCTATTTCTTTCAAACCCAACCTCAAGAGTATTTTCTCAAGCGTGATCATATTGCAAGCAACCTGCCACTGGTAGAGCAAAATAACATCGTCAAAGACAATGATTTCAATTAACTTTAAAAGATAAAAGTTGGTATATATCACTATTCAGATTCAAGAAATGAAACATGAATTTAGTGAATCTCAAAATCATACCGATGAAAAGTGAATTAAAAAAGTGAAATTTCAGCCAAGAGAGCACAATTAGATTTCGACTTTTTCATGAAGACTTCCATTGTAATTCAGCTCATGAAATTCCCCTGTTAATCAGCTTGATTTCCGCTTAGTTAAGATGCTTATTAGCAGATATTCATTCCTCTTGTTATCGAAATTGCTTCATGCTACTTGTAAATTGACTTTATTCTGGCAGCATGTAATTTTACGGATTTTATCTTTTTAAAAACTGCTCAAATAATTTTTTGGCATAATAACTGAATCTTGTCATGTAAATGTACTGAACATAGAGTAAGTATGTTAGGTAGAGTGGTAACTCCGCATTTATTAAATCCGCAATGTGTGTACACCACATAAACAAGTAGTGTTAAATATCTTTGGTATACACTTTCGATTTTATTAGATGAACTCAAGGGAGATACAGTGGGAATTGTTTCCAAATGTGAGATATACACATTTATGCAGTTTTGAAGAAATTACAACGGAATTGACTGATCATGATGGCAAAGCAGAAGGAAATGATATTATATTACAGATTGTCCGTGTCATGACAGCCTTGGAGAGGTAATATTTGTTAATTTGGCTACTCGACATTCTATTGCTTTCATGAATTAGAAACATGAAATTTCAGCCAAGAAAGCACAATAAGATGTCGACTTTTTCATGAATACTTCCATTATAAAACGGATCATGAAATTCCCTTGATAATCAGCTTAATTTCCGCTTAGTTAGGATGTTTATTAGCAAATATTCATTCCTTTTGATATCCAACTTGTTGCATACTACTGACATAGGGGAGTCATCTCGGTAGTATATACATTGGAAAAATGTTGACTTTTTTAGAACTGTTCAAATAATATTTTGGACCACGGGAACGTAATCTCCGCAAGAAATTGAATCTTTTCATATAAAAGTTTTCACAGTTTACACATACTTTTTTGAGTCGACACCATGGAGTAGGTATATAAGGTCCCTACGCTATGGGCGACACGAAATATTTTTGGTCAACACTCTATGCTACTGAATGCAAATGCTTGCATAGAGTAGGGATATGTAGGTAGTGTCGACTCAAACAAGCATCTGCAGCAGTGAACAGTTTTATATTATTCAGTTTTTTCATATTTTCATATATTTTTTCGGATCGATGTATCGATCAATCAAGCATAATATGTCAAATATGCTAATTCCTGACATATTTCTATCATTTTCCGATCATCATTTTTTCTGAAAATCGATTGCACCATATTTCATTTTTTTCAATTCCTCGACAAATTGATGCATCGTTTGCTCCTGAGAACCACTTTAGATGATAATCTTTTGATTACCACTTAGATGATAACCACTTTAGATGATAATTCGAACACAACATGAAAGACATGGGACTACATGAAACGACATGAAGCGCCATATGCGAAACTGATAGTTTTATCCGTTGAGGTTGTTTATCAACTAAAATTCAGTCGGCAGAATTCTAATTGAACAGCACCATTTTCTCATTCTTTTCACTTTGCTTCATTCCGCTACGCTTTTAATGAATAAGGTCAAACTTAATTACTATTTGATTGGCAATAGTTCGCTGCTCATTTTTTGTTTTTAGGTTGCTGTAGATTATTGAAGCGGATTCATGGATGTGAAGGAAGGACAACAGCAGTGAGGATGAATAAAGGTCAACATAAATGGACAGTTTGCTGAAGCAAACCACTGTGAAGTAAATTCCTTGTTTAAAAAAAATAGTAAATTAATAAAGCTGATCAGAAGTATATACGAAAAAAGTGATTCCTAATTTGTGAGCAGTTGATTTCCGTTTAAAAAAATCACTCGTACAAATATTTTTCTTTTCTAATATATAGGATTAGATTAGGAATTGCAGGTCAGACTGAGATGCCATCCATTTGTGACACAGTGGATAGTGGAACTGATGTTTATCAAGTAAAAGCACTTCATTAATGCTACATTTTTATTCTGACCTTAGCATTCGAAATAATAGCATGATTATAGAGTAAGTGTGCTTTTCCTATGTGAGTTTGTGTTAGGCACACATCCTCCATTTGAAATGCCGCTTAAGAATATTCACTTCGATACTTAGTGAAAATAGCAAGTTCAATAAGGTGGAAATTATTGATGAAATCATTATGCTTTTTTGAACTGTCTTGTAAAGAACTTGTGGCAAAGCTTTAAATTTGTTGAAGCATGTGTCAATTGCCTGCATTTTAGAGAAATGATTCCTAGCACCTTGGTGCCAATGAAAATGATCAACCTATCTAATATAGAAATCGATTGCATGTGAAGTTCGATCGGATTTTTGTTTTATGTTTTATGACTATCTGAAATGAGGAAACTTCCTTAATTCGATCAAAACGCCATGAAGACGACTTTGTTCTTCGATTTGACTGTATGTTCATCACTGATATATGTGGAGTGTTTTTTACATGAGCATTGACAACAATCATTATATGATTTTTCATTTCGGTCTGAAGATCTGATGCATTTTATCATTTATAATTACGAAGACATTTTAAAATTTTTGTCTTTTAAAAGGCACTACTTAAAATTAAGAGTAGTGCTATAAATTAGATATTATATTATGGTTAAGACATCGGTTAAGAATTCAACTTAATCGGAAAAATGAATAAGAATGGGAACTGTAGGAATATTTCATATTTTACTCCCACAGCTCAGAAGAAGACCTACAGATATTCAAAGAAAAAACCCAAAGTCGATTTACTACCTTACACTATAGAGGAAGTAGGGGCTTTTATCGGCGATAGCGATGACAACACAGGTAAGTTCACCGTGACTTGTCGCCTCAATAACTCAATGAGCTGGGACGTCTATTGAACATGATGAAATGTTTATAATTTTAATGAAATTCCAATTTGTGAATTGATTATTTATACTTTAAGCAATTATTCTCTTTTGAGGATCTATTGTTGGATTCTGAAGCCGTTTGAGGACTCAAACGATGTTGAAATCCTTCTAACATGACGTTTTTCTTGATTAGTATTTTAACTGAAAGCATGAATTTAATTCGATCAAAGGAAGTTCTCACAATCGACCACTTAAGTACATGAAACTTGCATTATTGCAGAAATTTCTCCGGCTGTCTCAATACTGTCACCATGACAAAAGAGAACACGTGGGCCAGACATTTTAATGTCATCATGAAGTTAAGAAAATGCTTCGCGATTTTGGACTACTGGCGCATGGAGAAAATCCCCGAAATAGAGTTACATAGGTTGGAGGGAAAAGAGGTCAAAAGTTATCAAAAGTACTATTTCAACTGTTATCTATACCTTCTTTTCACATACGTAAGGCGTATTTATAGATTTCATAGATGATTGAAGGGAAGTCTACTCCAGCAGTGGTGGAAAGACATACCATTTGATTGATGTTTTGCTTAAGCATTAAGTGTAGCCTTCAGTAACTTACTAGCCACTCCGCACAGGTACAAAAGATGAACCTACAATTACTTTTCTTCGTAAGTCTCGCATTTTTGGTTGAAGGCCACAGTATTGTTTGAATCCTTTAAGTGTATATAACCGGTCTGCTTCTATGATTGCTGAAGTGATTGTGCTGCTGACCTTGTGCACATTGGTGACTGTTGGGCGTTTGAAGAACTTAATCTAGATGTGCGTGTGAAGTACCCAGTTAGATTTGTTATAGTTGATGAAGCTCTGTTTGAGGCTTAGTTCTTCAGCTTCCGAGGATGTGAGTGTAACAATTATTACCTATAGGAAAGAGAAGTGATCGGATGTCACATTGGTGAGGGTATCTATGCTGTACGCGAAGTTATTTGGCTGCTGGTAATGTCGATATCTACAGACAAGATATCAGGGAATGACGATCCTATGGACTCGTTCGTGTCATTCTCGTGTTTCGTCGAAAATTATGCGGTAGTATTTTCTGATTAGCATAGGTGGGAGGAGCATAACTCTCTGAAAAGGGATTAGGACTCCTCTGCAGACTTTGCAGAGAGGGACAGATTGATGATGGGCCTCCTCGGAGGGAAACAGAATGATGGGGCACTCAGAAGGAAACAGTCATAAAGAGCATCTCAAAGATAAAAAATAGTGAAGATGGGCCTCGTCACACGGAAATAGAATGATCACAGAGATAAGGAGACCCATCAGTTCATAAATCACGGCAAACACTCGACATACGCACACGCAGAACATTGGCATAACTCCGCACCAACAAATCACCCTTCTTAAAAAGAACATCTACACAACAATAACCACTCTGTCCACTCTTTATCTTTTTGCACTGTATACAAATCACAACCACACACTGCAAAACACCTCTTCTCCTGCACTCACAGGCATCGCTCACCCCATGGGACCTTTGGAGTGGGCGATTCGACGGCCTTGCACCTGACGGCCCCCCTGGACCCCTCCCAATAGCAGAGAGGTATTGGGTCGACACCACCACCAGGAGACCCATCTCGTCAGATGTTACCAATATAGAGATGAGTTCCTCTGAGGGAATCAGAATAATTAAGGGCCTCCTCATCACGAAGGAATCAGATTGGCTTCCTTATAGGGGGTGCCTCTTAAAATTGTTTATGCATGTTTCAGGAAATCAGCGATGCCCTCGAACTTAGTGTAATTTTGAGTTTTAAGAAAGTAAATAATTCAATGACGCGAGATAAATGTGGAGAATGTTGGAGACTCGCAAACCACTTTCTCTTTTGAAACTCAGAATCGCACGTCCATTGATTCCTACATGCGCCAGACAGAATCCACCCGCCATGCAAATGATTTATCTTTCTCGATGCACAGCTTCCTGAAGCTTATACAGAAAGCTTTCCGACTACTTTTAACTTGATTTACCGTCGAGTCGTGTCCTGCAAGTTATATACAGCTTCTCAATTCCATGGATATCGGAGAAATATACTGTAAGTGTCTTGATTTGCGGGCGCAACTTTCAACCCTTTCTTGGCTTCGAAGATGCTAACAAGCATCTCTAGATGCTCAGCCTTTTTGTCTCTGCATCAATTCTGTAGAAGCAGTCTTTAGAGAACAATTTTCGAAACAAGGTTTAGAACTTCGATATATGTCGACAAATCAACGACAACCTGCACTCGACGCTCCTGTTGCTCATTGTTTGTGATCTTTAACACCATTTTCACCGAAGTTCTTAGTGTTCCCTAGAATCTTGCAATTCATCGGTTATCATTCTTATGATTCTTGAAAATTCTCTTTGCCTTCTTAGAATTATTTGCACCATTCCAACACACTTAACAGTTCCTAAAACAGTCTTAGACCTAACTCAACATGCGCAAAACTTTAATGGCGCTTTCACAAGAAACTTCGCGCAAAATCTGTTGCTGATGTGCTGTTCAATGATATTCTCTATCATAAATCTGAATTTCGACAAACCTTGCATCAGGCAACGAGCTAAATTGCTGACATAGACAATTCGCTGAAGCTAGAAGAGCTCAGGTGCCCTACATGATTGATCGATATTGTGCTTTATTCTATCTGAAAATTCTAAGCGAAATTCAACGCCCTAACTCTAAGATTTTATACCGGGAACTTAATTGCTACATCTTGCCCTTTCGACGTACAGTACATTGATTGCGTAGAATGCACAGTTTACTATTGCCTGCATGAGCGATTTGCACTAACATGTTTATGTGTAACCGAGGATGTACGCCAACTACAATGCAATGAAACAATAGAAGAAATGCTTCAAATACGTGATATGACTTTTGGTGATTTTTCCTGATAATGAATTTCTCAAAGTCAAGTAAACCACTCGATTTGACATTGATAACGTCAATTAAATTATTTATGCACATGTATGAGAAATTAGACAATATGCCTGATATGTGTGAAAGCACCACTCGACTTATCAGAAAAGCGAGCTAAACTGCGCTAATAAATGCACGTTGCGATTATGTCATGGAACATCGTTAAAATAAGATCAGTGAAAAGAGAAATAGCTATGATTTTCTTCTTGGCATGATCCTTTTCAAAGTGTCGTCCAAGTTTAGATGTCCCATCAGAATACTTCAGAATTTCTTTCATCCACCCATTCACATACCAGAGTTCTTTTAGTTGTGGACCGGTGAAATGTACATGTGTGTGTGGTCGTTGAGTGTGTTGTAGGCGGTTGTGGTCTGGTGGTTGGCTGTATGATGCCGCTGTCATTGAGAGTGGAGCACCAAATGGGCGAGTGTGCATTTCCGTCAGTGAGAATTAGGTTTGCTTCGTCGGCTGTGCGGTAGGTGATATAGGCTAGTGGCTGGTTTCTTGAGAATGAATCGTTTGTCTTTTCAAAGTGTGTTATGAAGTTTTGTTGTTCGAAACGAGCCGCCTGTATTGTGCTTTCGCTCTGTTGGGATGATGGTGTAGTTTGGGATTGTTGGATCTGTTGTTTGGGTGTTAGTTGCTTTCTTGGATGTATGTGATAACGGCTGTGTTTGCGGGACTGAGTTTTGTGAGTTCTTGCAATTTGTTTCGAATGCGGTTGATATTGAATTGTATGATGGTGAGAGCAACTAGCCTATCTCGGAAACTTGAGGATATGGTAGATCGGTTATGGCGAGTAGGCCTATATGAGAATTTTCCTCAGGCTAATGTTTTAGCGGATGCTTAAGTGAAGCTGAATGCGAATGCGAAGTTATTTTATCTACTCCAATCAAGTTAAAGTATAATAATATTGGTTTTCCAGTTCATTTTGATAAGTAACAAATTCAATTTCGTCCGCGTACGATTTAACAAAGCCATTTTCATCCGATTACTAAAACTTGCTATTTAACCAATTCTATTTCGTCCACGACACCTAATCAGTCAGAATAGCAAAAACATTTTCGTTTTAACAAATTCTTTTTAACACGATGGATTATTAATGTTACAAACAATTCAAGTACAAAAATACAAATCGTCTTGGTTTCATGCGAAAAGCGTAGGTTAAACGTCTAACATATCTCACCAGTAAATGTCCTCCGCATTAAGGCAGCGTCGAGTATATTTAGATAGATGACGATACCACGAACTACACTTTTCTGGAGTTATTGTGTCGATATTGTCCTTGATAACGTCGATAAGAATGGCAGTGCGATGACGTTGTAGAGTCATGTTCAATTGTAATGCTTCATCCCTGTCTGCCAATCGTTGTTGGATGGTGGGTTCACTCAAAGATCGTTTCACAGCTGCTTTCAAACACGAGTTAGTAACCTCTGTCAGGTTTAAAAATGGACTATACTTCGGCAGCATTTTCACGTCATGAATGTTCGACATGAATGGAGGATCGCTATGACAACGAGCATTGTCCATTAGCAAGGTGAAAGTGTCTTCTTCCATCAGTGCCGAAATTTCCATTAGGAAGTCGGAGAAGAGCTCAGTGGTCATACCTCCATTGATCAGGGCTGCCACTCTTCCGGTTTTAACCGGATTTCCGGTTTTTTTAGAATAAGCTAATTAGTAAGAAAATGTTTTGCCAGGGAACAAATAATTTGGATTTTGAATAATTTAAAGTTTAAAAGTGGTTCTTCAAGATTGTGAAATGGCCCTTTTGAGACTGCGAAGGGACCCCTCTAAGATCGCGAGGGCCCCTTTAAGATCGTGGGGGCCTTTTGAGACTGCGAAGGGGCCGCCTTTAAGGTCGTGAGGGGCCCTCTAAGATCGTGAGGGGCCCTTCTGAGATTGCGAAAGGGCCTTTTGAGACTGCGAAGGGGCCCTTTAAGATCGTGAGGGGCCCTTTTGAGACTGCGAAGGGGCCCCTGTAAGATCGTGAGGGCCCTTTTGAGATTGTGAAAGGGCCCTTTTGAGACTGCGAAGAGGCCCTTCTGAGATCGTGAGAAACCCTTTCGAGATTGTGAAGGGTGCCCTTCTGAGATCGTGAGGGTCTCTTTTGAGATTGTGAAGGGGCCCTTTTGAGATTGCGAGAAAGTGCTTTATACATTCCAGGAGGTTTCGCTTGCAGAGCATTGAATACATCAAAATTCTAGTAGTTATACTATCAAAAGGCTGGAGGTTTCGCCTTCAGGGCTTTGAAAATATCAAAATTCTACTAGGGTAAGTGCGGGTAATATGGGACACTTAACGAATATCTTCAAAAAAAAAGATGCCTCCTGCAAATATTTTGAAATAATGAAGGTGGTTATTTATTGATGTGATCATTAGCTGCAAACACAAAATTTAAGCGAAATCGGCTGCATACTTCCGCTTGTGTGATAAAAACACAAGTGATATACGAATTTTTGTAGGTAAAAAAAGGGCTGATGTATAATTTAGATTTCAGTAAAGCTATTATTGTATCATCAATCAAGTCTTCTCATGAATTTAAATGCATTAGATATGGAAGCTGGGGTCTTGTGCTATGCTTACAATATTTCACTTTTTCAATTTAAGAATTTTATCAAATATTTTTATGGCTTTTAAAATAAAATATGTATGGCGGGTAATATGGGACACTCTAAACCTCTCCAGCTTAATAAACCTCATCGTGTGAGCGACAAAGATGAACTGCAGCTGGGAGACCAAAGATATCCGGTGTCTTGACTACCTCCAACTATGTTTCCGAAGTTCAACAATCAGAGAAGAAAAACGAATCCACTCTTAGAAACAAAGGTAAAGAAAATAGGCCTATGAAGAAAACAAAATCTCGAAATATCTCCAATCCAACTTAACCTGTTGTAATGGATACATAGCCTCAAACATAAACAAGTGACCCAAGTAACTTCTGTCAGTTCTGTGATGGGGAGTATAGTGATGACCTCAGTTGTGGTCTTCAAAAACTGTGAAGAAGACCTGTGAATTGATTTGATACTTAATAGCCTCTCTGATAATTCGTTTCATTCGTCGTTCAAAATAAAACAAGAGTTTACCGGGAATGTTTTTATCTTATTGATGGTGAGAATTTTTCAAAGTACCCTAGTTTTGAGAAATTCTAAAAGAGGGATATATTGAAGATTCATTCTATTCATCTAGTTATATATTAGAGAATTAAACAGTCAGAGGTTTATCCCAATAGCCTGGAGGTTTTGCCTGCGGCGCTTTATAAAACATCAAAACACTACTAGTTGCACTCCCAAAAGGGTGCATGTTTCGCCTGCGGCGCTTTAAAAACATCAAAACTCATCTAGTTACACTCATAAAAGGCTGGAGGTTTTGTCTGTGATGCTTTGCCTCAAAATGGTTGAGCTCTAATTTGTTATTATCTATGGCCTTAATGCATTAATTATCAATGTATTTTTAGTCGCAGCATATGGCATGTATTGTGTAGGCGCATAAAGATTCATAACTATTTAAAATTGAATCTTGGATTACTTGTAATCATATCAAAACTGAAAATGGGCCCCAGAAAAGGTAACGTTTGGGCCCCTAGAAGATAACTTTCGGATTTTTTTTATGACACCGCTTTCTCATCCTTGGATTGAGAAGATGTGCTGTTTAAATAATTTATGATGGGTCTGTAGTAGTGCGCTGGCATTCCATCCTGCATGAAGATATTCCTCTCCTTCATGACAGTTGGTATATTTTATGCAGCATAGAAAGGAAGACTTTACCACACATTCTCGATTTCTCGAAAGAATGATGGCTCTCTCAAAGAAAATGGCTTGCCCAAGCCTTTAAATCGCGCTGACCATGGATTTTGTATGAAGATACTTGTTGTGACCAGACCGCTCTGCTGAAGCGGTCTTCCAAACGTAGAACCGAACAGCAATTTCCTAGCGGTATCATGAAAATTCTTCACAACAAAGACGGGATCTTGCACCGTGTGACGTCATGGCACGATTAATAGAAAATGGCAAAGCTGCACGAGAATAGTGCATTATAAATTTGAATGTAAAACTTTTGATTGAAATGAAGAAAGTTGTCTTTGAAACAGTTAAGTAAAACCATCCATAGGCCTACATGTAGATTATTCGATAATATGCAGGCTTTTTATCGAGCTGAAATCGTTAATCGTTCTATAACTTCAAGCTGATTTTGCATTGGGGGGAGGGTAGAGGGGTCTTTCTAACCTTCGAAAACGGTTCTCCTGAAAATAGCAACTGCTCGTGTCATGTCTTCTAGTGATGAAGCTGATTATTGAATAAGCATCAGTGATAATTAAATACATTTACTTGCTAACTGTGACGATTCAGAAGCATCTTTATTAGAAGAGACCCAACTTCTGCCTTAACGGTCTCAAAACTTGCCGGGTTATGTGATATCGAATAATCGTAAGTTTCTTACTCTTCACAGAGACAACTACAGAGGTCTTAAGTTACAAGATCAAGTCCTCAAAGTCATTGAGAGGGTGTTTGAACCTATTATCAGAGAGCAGGCTGATATAGACTCCATGCAATTTGGTTTTACGCCTGGACGTGGTACCACTGATGCTATTTTTGTCCTAAGGCAGCTGCAAGAAAAGTTTCTCTGTAAGCGGAAGGAATTATTTTTCCTCTTTGTCGACCTTGAAAAGGCCTTTGATCGAGTGCCTCGCAAAGTGTTATGGTGGTCAATGAGGAGAATCGGTATTGAAGAGTGGGTAATCAGAGTTGTTCAGTCCATGTATGAGTGTCCTAGATCGAGTGTCCGTATAAATGGGAAATGTAGTCCTGAGTTTAATGTTACCGTTGGAGTTCATCAAGGATCCGTTTTTAGCCCTTTGTTATTTGTTATTGTTATGGAGGCGCTCTCACGTGATTTTCGTACAGGATGCCCCTGGGAAATGCTCTACGCGGATGACCTGGTCATTGCTGTCGACAATCTGGCTGAGCTAGAACAGAAAGTTGCCCACTGGAAAGGTGGTCTAGAGTCGTATGGACTACGTGTCAACGTAAAGAAATCGAAGATCCTGCATAGTACGAGTTCCGAAAACCGAGTGCTGAAAGAATCGGGCAAATTCCCATGTGGTGTATGCCATCGTGGGGTTGGTAGTAATTCAATCTACTGCGCACGATGCAAGAGATGGATACATCATAAATGCTCTGGAGTTAAAGGTTCTTTGAAGACAGATCCTAGCTTTTCTTGTAAAAAGTGCCGTGGTGTTGCTGCACAAGCTCCTAAACCGACCGCTAGTAAGCTTCGTATTGGTAATGCTGATTATGAAGTTGTGTCTGCATTTTGTTACCTGGGTGATATGTTAGGACAATCAGGTGGCTGCAGTGAGGCTGCTGGACTGAGAATTCAGCTGGCATGGAAGAACTTTCGTGAGCTCATTCCCATACTTACGAACAGAGACATCCCCTTCAGCAGCCGAGGTCATGTCTACTCCTTGTGTGTGAGAAGTTTTCTGTTGTATGCAACCGAGACATGGCCAATCAACATCGAGGAGCAAAACCGATTGTGCCGTAATGACAACGCAATGGTGCGGTGGATCTGCTCCAAGCGCCTATCTGATCGAGTTCCTATGGATGAGCTAAGGTCTAGGCTTGGTATTCATCGACTTGAAGATAGTGTGCGCTGGAGAAGGCTACGTTGGTTTGGACATGTACAACGCATGGATGAAGCCGACTGGCCTAAGAAAGTTCAGACCATCGAACTCTCAGGAAAGAATCCACGAGGCCGACCAAAGAAACGTTGGCTTGACGACATCAAAGATATTCGAAAATGGAATCTATCCTCCGTCGACCCTTCGGATCGGACGGTGTGGAGAAATGCCATCAAGCCAAATCGACATTTGCGGACGTCCAACCCTTGCAACACGAGGAAAAGAAGACGGAAAACCGTGGAGTGAGTGAGTTCTTACTTTGAGGGGGCCCACGACTACGTAATCTAGGGGGGCCCATTCCGATTTGACTTTCCGGTTTTCCTGATTGATGATATTGTAATGTACCAGACCATACTGTGGTGAGACACACAGTGCAACGGCAATATTTCGTCCCCTTTGACCTTCAACTTGTCGAATAGCTGGTAAACCACGTCGGGACCTTCCTCGAGTTCACGCCGTCCAGGTATTAAATCCGGTTTCATCTAGATACAGTAGATGAAGCTGCATCCCGATATCGGTCATCCACTCCATGAATAATTTCCGAGATAATTTGATGTCTGGAGAATTCCACTGTATCGGGACACTCTCTAATTTCCTGATGGTGTACAAGGCTCCATCCAATGTATTGGCAATGGTCTGAATACTGACATGGGGTTTCATAGGATAATCATGTGACAATCGTTCCTGTATTTCTTTCAAAGTAATCGTTGACTTTTCATCGACGTGGCTGATGATTGCCCGTCGCATTTCATCGTCCATCTTCGCATAGGTCCGTCCTCCTTTTGGAGATGATGCGATAGTCCCATCACGTCTATACTTTTGTATGATCGACCTAGCTGTTTGTCGTTTGATATCCATGTGATTTGCCAAGCAGATGTGGTCGCGATCCTCCTCGTATGCCCGTACTAATCTCTGTCTATCAATTAGTGGAATTCCATTGTAACGACGAGGTGTAGAGTGTTAAACTGTGTACATGAGAGAAGATAGAACCAGGATATTTGGTTGGGACGTGTATTGTAAGCCCCACCGTCACCTAAAACGTATGACAATATTTCAATAGAAAATCAAGAAGCATGAGATGCATGTATAAAATACAATTACAAGAACATAACAGTCTCCTATTACTCTTTTCTTGTTTGTGTTGAGTGAGAAAACGATAGATACCAAATGTCAGAAGTGGTAGAAAACTCATCAAGTTCATGGCATACATAAAAAAAACATATGCTGCAGTCAACGTCCAAAGGTCACACAACCAAATGCATTTCCTGGCACAGATTGTCAGAGCAAGCACCTTTCTTGGTGAGACAATTCGACAATTGCAATCCACTTGTAATTCATCTGACTTTGATCTCAGAGTCACGTATCATTTGCCTCACAACACCTTTGTCAATACGAAGTCTTTTGTCAACAATGGTTTTGTCTGAATCGGAACATTCTACTAAGGACGCATTATCCGTGAAGCACTCAATCGTCACTGACAGACCAAATGAATCATCAAGCAGCTTCGACAGGAGAAAACAGCTTTCCGCCCCATCAATCAGTGCCAAGGTTTCAGCAGCCAGCGTTGACTTGACCACACGGTGGATTTTCTTGGATTGCCATGAAACGATACAGCGAGAGACTCCATCAGTGAGAAAGATAACATGAGCTCCTTGAGAGCCACCGTCAGGTAAATTTCCGAATGAAGCGTCGACAAATACTTCCAGGCGCAATGAGTCAATTTCAGCTTGACCTAAATCAATCGCCAAACCATATGCATAATCCTTCAGTCGCTGAACAACTTTGTTAGCCCACAATAAATGTTCGACTTTCGGATGCTTCAAATGTGTGACTAACTGACATGCATCGAATGCAATGTCCGGTCGAGATTGCTTGGAAATCCAATTAATAGCACCAACAATAGTTCGGTAATGTCAAGATTCTTCCTCAGAGAGTGGGTGATCTTTCCGCTTATCTGCACAATTGATTTGTGCCAAGGTTTTCGCATATTGCACTTGATCAAGATAGATTCCTGTGCCGATCTGTTCGAGAGATATACCAAGATATCTGAAGCTTTTCGATTCAGTTTTGCTGATGTGAAAAATCTGCATAAGTTTGTCAATAACCTTTGCTTTGAATACATCGTTCCTCCCCAACAGATATCATCAACATGCGTGCATATGATTCCACCTAGATTCCCAAGGTCATCTTTCCAAGTAAATAATCCATTGTCCAATCTTGACACAACAACTCCAAGACTTTCTAATTCAGATTTCAATGTTAAGTACCATGCACGAGCGGCATCGTTCAATCCATACACCGTTTTACGTGGACGCCACAAATTTGTCACATTTGGCTTCCTCGGGAGGTCGAAGGTAAATTTCACGCATTATTTCATCGCCTTGAAGAAACGCTGATTTGATGTCAATAGCTCTTACAGTCCAATGTTTTACTGACATAATCGCAAGGGCGAGCCGTAGGACATCTTTTGAACACGTAGGGGAAAAAGTCTTCTCAAATGCTACTGTCTGCTCCTCAAAGCCTCTGGCAACAAGACGAGCCTTAAAAACTTTATTTCCCTCTACAACTTTCTCTGTTACTACCCAACGAGTCGAGATAGCAGGTTGGTCGCGATTTTCCACCTCTTCATACACGTTGTTGTCTTTCCACTGCTGGAGTTCATTCCATTTTGCACTCTCACTGTTGACTAGGGCGCAAACCATAACCTCCTCATCGTCAGAAATTTCACGGTAATCCTCCACGGTACTCAAATCCATCCATCTAGAGGCACCATCTTGGTATCGAATGTTGTAGCAGTTTCTGTTCCTACCTTTAACTTTTCCTGCTCGTCCGAGAACCTCCACCGTACACTTTTCTGATGTTGGAATACTGCGGAACTCAATGCGTTGTCCTTTCTGCGGCCTTCTGTCTTGCATAACTGAATCGGTTACCTGATCATCATTACTTTTGAACAGTTTCAATGTGCATTTCAGTATTTTCGATGTTTTCCTCGAATTGCGCACATTCAGGAGCTTCGTTGTCTGAACTATCATCTTCACTTGTCAAGTCATTGACACTGGTTTGCGAGCGTGTGGGCAATCCATTTAGGGCATTTTTGGTTCCAATGCTTTCTTCTCTTTCACAGAATCGCACTCGGGTAGGATGAACACGGACAACGATACCCCCATGTTTGACAAGAATATCTTGACCATCCTTATCAAGAACTTTACCAGGACCACGCCATTCTTGAAATCCAAGCCTTTTGTAATACACATGATCACTCTGTTGGGCCGGAGTTGATCCTCGAGTGTTTTTCAGTAAAGCCCGACGCAGTTTGTCACAGGACTCTTTCCGGATGAATTCTCGACGAGCTGCATTCAATGCAGTAAGATTTCTCGCAACCATCTCACTTGATGTCTGTCCTTCCAAAGCCGGAGGCCCGTTTTCGAAAACACAGGAATACATGGGATTGAATCCAAAAACCAATTGGTTAGGTGAAAATCCATGAACATTTTGCAAAGAATTCTTTGCCGCTACGGCCCAATCCAACGCTATTTTTCCACCACATTTTGTGTCAGACATAAGACGTCGCATTGAATCTCCCAAGACTCCATTGTAGCGCTTTACGATGCCATTGCTCCATGGACTTTCGGCTGCTGTATTTATTATGCGAACATTGAGATTTTCGGCCATGCTTCTGAATTTATTGTTGTTGAATTCTCCTCCGTTATCTGAGAGAAACGATTGTGGTGTACCGAAGACTGAAATCCATTTGTGAAACATTGACGCAATAATGGTTTCAGGTTTCTTGTTGCTGATAACTTCGGCAGCTCTGTATCGTGTCGCTACATCTATCATGTGCAAAATCAGCACATCATCCACTTGTTTCAAATCCATGGCTACCGTCTGATTAAATGTTGTTGCAACCGGCAATCCGACAACAGGACGCGGTGAAGGTTTCTTGTAACGTCTACAAACATCGCATTTGACTTCAACCTTGTGTAATAATAGATCTTGAATCCCTGCTACTGATTTACCTGCTTGTGTGACAAATTGTCCAATTCGTTTTGCACTTGCATGAGCAAACTGCTTGTGTAACTTGGTTGCGATGCGCAGTTTTTCTTCTCCGTCTTTCTCAGTGAATGCTATCAATACTGTTTCTGGGTTTGGGCCCAATGGAATGAGATAGTGTCCAGCATCGTTGACGATAGCCCTGACTTCCTTATCAAAAATTGTAATTCGATCACTTTTGAAATCGATCTTTGCACCTGCCTTCTTCATTGCCTCTTTACTCAACAACAAGGGTATATCGCATGGAACAACATCAGTTTCTATGAAAGTCTTCGTCCAACTATTTCACATGGAATTTTCATTCGCTTCCTGGATTGTTTCCGCCCTCCATCTCCGAATTTAAAATAGGTGCTTGACTGTGATTCAGTTATGATTGATTTGTTTTCGTCAGACAAGCTCTCAACATAGCAGGTGAACCACCTGTCTCCAGAAACTGTCTTTGTGCAACCAGAATCGAGGAGAGCAAACCCCAAACAATCATTACCGGAGGATTCATCTGAGCTGGTCATCAAAGTAATGCGAACTTCTTTGTCCTCTTTACTTCTATTTTCGTCCACTTTATCTCGATCAGGCAGTCGGCCGCCCAATGGTAGCGGGATCCACACATTGTGCAAGTACTTATGTTTCCATTGCGATTCCTTGGATTCAGTTTTCTCTGTTGACTAGGTTGTTGTTTATTCTCTGATTGAGACCTGCGGTAATCTTGGTTTCCACGATTTCGCCCGTCCTGGAAGAATCCATCTCGAAGTCGTTGCCCATAGTTACGCCGGTAACCTCGTCCAAAATAAGCAGGGTTTTCTTGAGCTGAAGATTGGATTTCTCTACATTCAAAAACTTCATCCTTTACAATGATTGGCGCAGAGGCAGTTGCGTTTGATACACTGGGCAAATCACTCTGTCCAACAATTTTCTTCAAACATTCCTTCATATCCGAGTACGATAAACTGAAAACAGTTGCTCTGGCTAGCTTTTCCTCGCTTGGGGTCAAATTTGCACTTTTTAACAATCGAAAAGCTAAGACTCCTTCTAGTCCGGGAGCTAGCGTGAAGTTGTGCAGGGAACGAGGTAGTACATAAAACTTTCACATAGCATAGTACACCTCTAACCTACTGCAAAACTTCGCGTCTGCCGGATCAGATCATTTGCTTTTCAGAAATAGAGAGGATAACACAATCCTATGTATTTCCAGTGGTAAAATTGTGACATTTAAGGTGTTGACTCCATTTTTTCGAATTTTTGCTCATAAAAGTTACACAAATTGTTATTTTGTTGAACTGGTTATTATAGAAATCATCTTCAGATCATGATCTTTCAAATGAGTTATCATTCAGTGACAGAGGATGAAGTAAAGTGTACAAACAGACACTTTTCGTTGGTGTAACTGCAAATTTTTACATAGAAATTTCAGTAAAATTGTTGATATACTTTAACGAAAAGTGTCTGTTTGTACACTTTACTTCATCCTTTGTCACTGAATGATAACTCATTTGAAAGATCATGATCTGTAGATGATTTCTATAATAACCAGTTCAACAAAATAACAATTTGTGTAACTTTTATGAGCAAAAATTCGAAAAAATGGAGTCAACACCTTAAATGTCACAATTTTACCACTGGAAATACATAGGATTGTGTTATCCTCTCTATTTCTGAAAAGCAAATGATCTGATCCGGCAGACGCGAAGTTTTGCAGTAGGTTAGAGGTGTACTATGCTATGTGAAAGTTTTATGTACTACCTCGTTCCCTGCACAACTTCACGCTAGCTCCCGGACTATTCTGGTAACATTCCGAATTTCTTTACTTGGCTGTACAATAAATCGAAATCTGTTCGATAATTAGTCAAGGTAGTGCCAGGTGAGCGAGAGAGTGCTTCAAATCTTTCGTATGCCTAAAAAGCTAACTGATCAAGCTCTTTCAAAAACATAGAATCTAACACAGCTAAAATTTCGGAAACACCAGTTTCACTACAAGTTACAGAAGTATCAAGTTCTAGAGCAGCTTCACGAGATTTTCCACTCAACGACAACAACATAGCCGGACCTTGTCGTTTCTTCTCCAAATCGGTGTACATTTGCCAAATCTCGACTTCCTTCTTCCAGTCTTGATACGAGGCTCCATTCCTCATCGGCGGTGGGGCTTTGATGTTTGAACACTTCATCTTGGATTCCGCCATATCGAAGCTCTGCTACCATTTGTTAAACTGTGTACATGAGAGAAGATAGAACCAGGATATTTGGTTGGAACGTGTATTGTAAGCCCCACCGGCACCTAAAGCGTATGACAATATTTCAATAGAAAATCAAGTCAATAGAAAATCAAGAGGCATGACATGCATGTATAAAATACAATTACAAGAACGTCACAT
Source organism: Prostheceraeus crozeri (assembly GCA_907163375.1). Lineage (NCBI taxonomy): Eukaryota > Metazoa > Platyhelminthes > Polycladida > Euryleptidae > Prostheceraeus > Prostheceraeus crozeri. Next base: position 32,928 of record CAJQUW010004765.1, on the reverse strand, counting down.
AGAGGACTCAGACAATGAAATCGTTGAAGTGGTTGACGCCGAGGAGGTCATTGTCAGCTGTCACCACTGAATAACCCTGTTACGCCTTGATCAATTAGTTTTGTATCAATGATCAGCTGAGGACTGATGAAAAGCGGATCATGATATCCAAATATGGTAATGACATACTCATTTGTCCATATATGGGTATAGTGTCAAGACCAATGAAATAGAATTTGTTATGACGTCGATGAATTTGCTATTCGACTGACTGCACCATAGAGGACGAAAAAAAATTGTCAAATGCACTCGGTGTTAATGAATTGAGTATCGAGGACGAAACAGAATTTGGTATTACCGGTGCAGATCAAATAGAACTTGTTAATTATGAAAATGGATTGGAAAACCAATAGTCATAAACACGCCAACTCAAGTTCACGCTGGCTGTATCTTGTTCAATACTGTATGGTATTTGTAGCTTAGTCGTCAAAATAAGAGGCCTAAATAATATCAATTTGAATAACTTGTGTCATCTCTGCTTCAACCCTGCGACGTTTTATCCTCATGCGACATTTTTATCAATTTGATCCACACTAGGACTGATAGTACTATCACAAGCAAAGCTGTTGATCGATGGAGCGAGTATTGTTGACCATACTTGATTGCACTGCGTTTTATTAGATAAGGATAGCATAAAAAAGGATAACTCCACATGTTTGCTTTCTGCATTTTTTTGCTCTGTTACAATTTGATGAATTTATGAGATATATCAACAAATTGTCATGGAAACCTCACGTCCAGTTCATGAGCAATAAAACTGGATTGCGTTGGACTCCTGTCTCGTGGCAGCATCGTCGATCACTATCCGTCCACTAATATAGCATTATTGGCATCTGTAGGCTAGTGTTTCACAGCCATATTAATTCTCTTATTAATAAAGTGGTGAGAAACCCGTCAAGAATTCCATGAGTCAGCTATTTGCGAACGAGTTTTAGCTAGGGATGCAGAGTCCTATTTTTTTGACAGGACTCCGCCTGCGGTTGTAGGCCTAGTAATTAGTATTAAATGTGAAATCATGTGCTAGGCCTACTCAATGCGTCAAGTACAAACATCGATTTTTCTCAACGGTACTGCCGATATGGCCTTGTGGTACAGTGTTCGCTGTGCGTGCGGGAGACCTGGGTTCAAGTCTAGATCGGTTTAAACCTAGGACTTTCGAAATAGGCACACTGTGCATTCTTGCTAAACACGAAAGAATGAGTGGGATAAATGGAACTCGACCACATGGAAGAGCAGCGTATCGCCGAATATGCTTCCGAGTATCAACAAGGAAATTTTCTTTTTTCTTTAATTGACCTTGCCAAATAATATGAGCTTGCGCAATTATCATGAATGTAGGTGTGCATCATCAGTCTCTTCTGATAAGGAGCCTACATTTATGTTCAATTGACATGTACGAAGGAAATGATTTTCTGATCGGAAATTGCACTTTGTAGGCCTATTCTGTAGAGCACTTGAGCGTGTAACTGTGAAGTCACTAGTCTTCATGTCTCTGCACAACACATTGTAAAAAGGTAGTTCTTTCAAAATATTGTAGAGCCTACATGAGAAACACTACATTAGACATTGTGAGAATAGACAGTATGGTAACAATAGTATGCGCACATGTCTGATCATGGCTGAAAATGATCATAATAATTCTTAAATTATCAATGATTTTCACTTTGAGATAAATTCTCAGGCTTGATTTCAACAGGAAGTATGAAGTAGGGTCGTGTTCCAGTTTTATGATTTAATTGTGCAGTTTCGGGGGGACATCATGGGGTTCTTCAGATGTCGGAACTATTGTGGCATAATAAAGACATCGGGCATCTGAAAAAGCCTGTGATTTTCCCTCTGAACGACACAGTGGTGACTGACCACGTACTCGATCTTTGTGATTTGATGTCTCCTTTAGCAGGACTTGAAGGACTTGAACTTTGTTTTCTGAAATATCGCTTTTCGCTGTGGGTTGTGCCATAGAGTAAGTATATAAGATAGAGTAGCAACTCAGTAATAATTAGATCCCCTTTGTGTATACAGTTTCTATTTTATTAAATGAACTCGAATGAGACCCAGCATCACATGTGAGATATGCAAATTTTTACACTTATGGAGAAATTTTGGATTTGACAGATCATGATAGCAGAACAGAAGGAATAATAGCATTTACAAATCCTCCGAGTCATGTCAACCTGTGTGGAGAGGCAATATAGTTTCTTAAATTATCAATCCGATGAGTTATTGTCACTTTAATGCATAGCCTTATCTATAAGAACACTTTCTTGAGCGTGATCATATCACAAGCTATAACCTGTCAATGGAAGAGCAAAATAAAATGACCACTGACAAATGATCACAGCTAACTTAGAATATGTAAATGGGTCTGCATTACTATACAGATTTGAGTGAATCAAAAAATTAATTATACCGATGGTAATGGAATTAAATATTTGAAATTTCACCCAGGAAGCACAATAAGATGTCGACGTTTTTATGGAGACTTGCATTATAATGCAGCTCACGAATTTCCTTTGATAATCAGCATAATTTCCGCTTAATTAAGATGATATACAACTCCTTTTGATATACAACTTGTTTCATACTACTTATGAAGGGGCTTCATCTCGGTAGTATATAAACACAGGAATGAATTTGAAAAAGTTAGCTTTTTAAAAACTGCTGAAATAATTTTGTTCGACCGCAGGAACGTAATCTCCTCAAAAAACTGAATCTTTTGATATAAAAATTTTCACTGTATGCTGATACTTGTTTGAGTCGACACTACCTACTTGTACTATATACTTACTCTATGGACTGTGTTATCTTTACTTTCATCAGTCCTACTGCTTTGCTGATGCCATCCACGATGCGTCGTTGAGCGATTAAAGACTGCTCTTTCAAATTTTCCACGAGGCCATGTTTATTGTCAGAAAACCCTCGTTCGACACTGGCCTGACCGGAGAACAGGCAGAGGAATACCTTGACGACACCGAACAGACGACCACACAACATATCCCGACACTTACTGAAATAGAAATCATCAAGCCGATTGCATGTATTCCTCCTGTCGAACTTCCTCACTTTATGAAGAAATATACTCGAAACTTGATCCAATGAGATTGAAAAAGTCCTGCTCGTTTTCTTCAACTTCGACGGGTATGAATTGTCGAATGTTGACCAGGTGACCAATCAGTCTAGAAAATCGCTTCTGTAGTTCTTCTTTGTTGCGCAAAGAGATATCTTCAGGACACAGAGCGCTAGCCCGAATGATTGTATCGGAATGGACCGAGATACGACTCAGCAATTTTTGGCAGACATTTACGAGAGTATCCCGTGCATCACTCCTGAAGCTGTTGATATGTCCTTCTCTCAATTTCTTTCTTTTCAAACCCTAGCGGGCCATGAAGTACAAGTTGATGTTTGAGATCGATTTTAAATTTTCTGAAGCTGACACATCAATTTTTGCCATTTTTGTTAAGCTTGGGGTTCTTTTCAAAACACATTCCTTGACGATCCTTTTGAGTAGCCGATGCAGCAAAATGTATAAGTCTCCATGCAAGTATGGGAACATCGGTGTTTCAGGTGTAACGCATAAGAACGCCTCCAACTCGGCAGTTAACCAGCAAAAAATCATAGTTTTGCCAACAAATAAATCTTCTACACCGATCTGATCTTCACTTTCTCAAAAGATGCAACAGCTGGAGGACGATCTTTTGAATGATCAATGTACTTTCTGTTCGTACTCATGCGTTTTCGATTGAACGAATACGATCCGGAAAACGTTCACTGCAACCCAATCTTATTTTTTTTTGGTAATAGTATTTTCACAACAACTGGAAAGGGTTGAGAGCAGAAAATTGGAAATATAAGGCTGTTGTTGTTTGTGACATATAGATTTACAACAGACAACAAAAATATCGCAGAATAAATAAATCGTTCGACAGCTATAATATCGTTAACTACAAAAATATCAAAATAAAGGATTTTTAAAGGTCTGCCGACACCCTGAATGGAAGGATGCGAACAGTAGATCACGGTTCTTTTACTCTGTTGGTCTTTTAATATACCGGTTGTAAGGCGAAGGAATGTCGATCATTCTACAAATGACTGTCCGAAAAATTATCTGATGAAAGGAATGTCGATTATAGTAAGACCATAAGCTGGATAAGGACTAGAAATCTGCTGCGTTCCTATCTTTTGTGTCCACGCGGATCTCGATCACTATATTTCACTGATGATTCACAAAACGTTGACATCGACTTTGTCAGTAGAGAAGCCGACGTTAGAGTGGTTGACTCACTGTTAGGTGTTTCTCAATTATTTTCTTAAATAAATAATTCTTAATTAACAAACTGCGCAAATACATGTTTTTTTCTGAACCATCATTTGTTCGCTGTGGGTCGTGATAAATAAACACCGCAACTTATATGTCAACCTTCGTACTTCATCAGCTTATAGGCCCATTATCTTCTAGGGGAGAAAAGTACAAGCTGGAAACTTATAAAAAATATCTCTACCCCCATTCTCTGTATTCTATTTTATCTAGATACTGTTATATAGTATTATTCGATAAACTGTGCAGTGTGCAGTATTATTTGAGTGATGCGGAGATAAGATTTTACACTATTTTGTAGTACATTACTCATCAGTTTCTTCAAGAAATCAACAATTTAATCATGTATCTGAAAAGACAACTCTTCTTCATTTCACTTCTAATTCCCTCGACTAATGGCTTTACACTGTTGACTGTACTTTTGTTTGATGGAGGCAGTGGTTAACATTATAACAATGACTGTTAAACACAAGGATAGGATATTTGTCTGTTTCATATTCCGGTCTAGTTATATGTATGCCGGAGTCTGGCGTCCCATCATTTGACAGGACTCCGACTAAAATGATAGTAGCCGACGGTTGTACAGATTCTCCTTCGGCAGAAGCAGCTTTGTGGTAAACGAGTACGTATTCAAACTTACGATCGTGTGCAGAGGTACTCACATGTTATCATATGAGCTTACAACACACATGTACAGGTTTCCGATGGAGGCAATTTGATTTAGTTATCTTAGAAGATGTGACGTTTTCTTTGTTTTACAGAATTTTCACCCTTAGCTACAGCTATGAGCCATCAGCGAACTAGGGGTTACTCAACTCGCTTTTATTCATTAAAGGCGAACTACTCTACTAGAGTAACCACAGTTTGTATGAAAGTTTGCTGCTGTGCAGCAAAGGATGACAATTCTTTAAAATATATCAATACAAATTTCCACACTGCCAGATGTTGAAGATTATCTAGCTTATGTAGCTGGCAACGTAGCATTTTGAGGGGCAAATAACGCAGCGCGCAAAACTAATTAGGCTTATCTTAAGAGATTTTGCGCACATTATTCATTGTATGCGGTAAACTTATTCCTGCGCATCTATAGGGACGTTGACTGATTATTACCAGATCTAGAATCTAGAAAGGATATTATACTAAGAATTGTGATGTTTCTTAATCTGCAATGTTGCGTGAAGACAAACTCCGTAGTTACCCTTCAATATTCATGTTTACGGCAATTTTCGTATGTGGCACTCCGCAAATCCGACAATTATAAATGTATGCGGACCTCTCTGAATGACATAAGGCACAAAATGGAGTTGCGAGTCCTCAGTCATTTGGAGTACGGATCCTCAAATTGTAGTAGGACACACGCAACGGCCATCATGATGAACTCAGCTTAATATCGTGCTCAATGGCGACCTATCATCCACTTGGGACAGGCTGTGCAGATCGTCAGAGAGTATTGTGCAAAGCAGGTGTTAAGTGCAAATACGACTAAGTTGTCCCTAGTCGGCAGATGGTTGAGGACAGAGAAGCAGAAAAGTGAAGAAAAATTGGGATGGTAGAAAGTTATAACTCAATAATTAGCAGCAAAATAGATGGCAGATAAAGCGGAGAGATATACATGGGTATGCAAAATGTATACCAGGCAATATTTAGAACTTCACAACTCGCGAGGTTTACTGAAATAATGAAAAGGAAGGATGATAATATCATTTGGATAGCACGACAGAAACATATTACAAGAGAAAATCCTTCGAATTATCAGCTCTCTGTGTAGGCAAGTGACGGCTTATTGACAGCCCTCTTGAATGCTTACACTCTACAGTGCGCTGCAGATGTTGGAAATACCTTCAAGGGAAGCTTTTTCTACTATCTTGTGATACTCAGTCCGACGAGGATGATCAGTAGCAAATTATGGATTTGCGTAGTCACTTCCTCTTTTGCTTCTGGTAAAAGATCTAGGACGTGGAGTAACAGAAGCAAGTTCACTGTTCAGTTTCGGGCTAGGGTTGATGCAGTAGACGGTTGATACTCTTGGTTCGACCATGTATTGCCATTGCATCCTTAGCCGATCCTGCAAGGCAAGTGCAATAAAAGAATGCTATTTATTTGCCCCTCGTCGTCATGGAATCAAATGGATTCTAGATTACGTGTCTTTGGCAATAGCAGGTTGAGTAACATATCTTACTATCTTAAACAAAAAAATTTGCAACGAATATTTGTCATCACGAAAACATAACCCGACAGCAATTGTGTAAACACGACACGAAGCATGAAATTAAAAATTAACTTCATTTATAACTTATTGGCCTAACATGGAATGTTCAGACTGGAAGCAAGACAAAGTTCAAACACAAAATTCATAATTTTATTCCCACACGGTAATTGTGACCCAACTTGTCTCACCAGTCTCTTCCAATAAGTTACAGATCGACATCAGTAGAAAAAAAACAGTTTGTCATGAGAGATTTCCATTTGGGGAGCAAGAACAGTGCAAAGCAATTCAATTCACAGTAGGAGACCGAATTTGTTATAGCCTTTAAATAAGTCAGTGATATGAATCTGCACCCCACATAAATAAGAGACGTTCTACATTTTCCTCTGCAAGACGTGCTCGGTTTGCTGTATGTATTGAACATCCTTGCCTCCTGAGAAGAGTCTTTCCACAGCAGCACTTCACCCTACACCGGTGCAATCCACCAATTAAATCAACGGAATCCATAAATTGCTCATTCATGAAGACTGACAGGAGAAATTGGAATACATTTGTAGAGTAGGCCATAGTGATAGGTGACAGTTTCCTTCCTCTTGACAATAAATGCAATCCAAGCTCTGAGGTATTCTTCGAGAGATCAATAACTCAATTGTGATTCCAATGCTCATACAGCAGTACGCCTGAAAATATTGTATAGAATTCATTATGGCTAAATTGTTTAGTATGTAATCGTAGCAGTACAAATTCCGTGCGCAGGGGTCATCACTCAGTAAAATTGATGAACTTACCATAAAACCTGTAATAATCAAGGAAAAAGTCAGGTTAGTGTACTTAAAAGATGATAATACACAATAATGAATGTAATGCAAAATAGTTAATAATGTTAGTCCTGAAAAGGACTGATAGGTGTTCACGCCGGTCAGCGGGTAAGATACTAGTACACTGCTATGTATAAAAAATGAAACATTAGGCGCACAGAACAATAAAACGAAATATACAAGATGTGAACAGTCCAGAAAGGCTAACAAAAATCGAAAAGAAGGGCTCATCCGCAAGATGACCAGCTACGTCGCGTTTCGGGTCCTTTAACATCTTGTGCGCTCAAACCCTAGCTGGCTGACCCTATACACAGCAACACTATCGATAACAAATTTAACCAAGGCCACACAGGATAGACAACTCTTTGGTAGAACCAAACTTGAATAAAACAAAAATATGCATATTTAACAATCTCTCCATACACTTGATCAGTCTACAAGATTTATAACCACGCTTCACGAAAATATCAAAAGTATTTGTAACTTTAACAATGGCATGCTGTAGATGCGAACAAATTCTTAGTTACCTTAAAACTTGACTGGCAAATGCATCAAATAGACCGCCACCCTGCAATGTAACGCCATTTCCAATATTTCGGCAGTGTAAGGTGTGAATGCCAAGATATTTGCTTGTGTAAATAATGTCCGATTTGTGATGTACTGTTGGCACTTTTTCGTATGTCTTCTGAATTTGTCTTTGACTTCTTCATTATTAGCAATTGCCTTAAGTTAATCATTGTGTGCCTGTAATGTTAATCACGAATTCTGTTGCCGGTTCATCTTGTTTTCTTTATAAGACTGAATAATATACTAGATTGATATAGCATGCTTGTTCAGTGCTAAACCTTTCTTAGCATGCGGATGAATTAGTCCCGTCAATAATACTTGTAAACCAATTAGTTGAATTTTTGCATGATTGAAATGTATATTGAATATTTCCATAAAATATTCATCGAATGTCGGTCAAAATTGCATTTAGTATTATATCAAGTTTGAATTATCAAACAATGAGTCATACTAATAAGCCGAAATGTAAATAATTTTTTAATATATCGAGTATTTAGTTATTAGAGAGTTTTGTAGATGTCCAGAGCACACACATAAATACAGGTTTCGTTGAAGCAATTTTTTAATGCTTTTAGACGCGGGGATGTTGAAAAATAGACCACCACCCAAGAGAATTGGGAATAATTGACAATAACGGAAGTTAACCAATTCACTAAGAATGATGTTGTCAGTTAATTCGTTAACGTTGTTTCGTTTATTGATGAATTAGCGGATTGTGCCCATTACCGCGAGATCATGCCTGTAATTTGTATCCGATCCGGTTAAGAAGACGTTATGTGCTCGATGTTTCATAATGAGTGACCGACGCATTTTCTTCTATGCTCTTTATTACTTAATTATTCTGTTTTCATTATCTTCTGTTGAGGGACGTCTTCGAAACATAGGCAGGTCTTCATCCCTCAAGCTTGTCACCTAGAAGGAGACCCAATATTGGCACCATTCAAACCCTAAGTTGTGTGTTGGATTGAAGTTTCAGTCCATCCTCTTATTCATTTTTATACTTGTGCAAGAAATATTCCTGAAAGCAGTAGTTCATGTTTACACATTGTATAATTGTACATATTTCATGGTTGATTCTTAAGCATTGTTTTTCTATTTCATTCTGTTCTTTTTCAGTATCGGACGGAAGCTCCATCTCAAGGGTCTCATCTCAAGCTGAAAATTGGAAAGAAAAGTCCTCTGAGAAGCCAAACGCAATCATAACTTCTTCAAAGACTTCTTCATCTCCTGAGGAACTCTATGATGCAACAAAGACGTGCAAACGACAGTGTCCGACATGTTACCGACATATTCGATGGGATATGTTCAACAAGCATTGTGCGATTTGTGCGAAGAATGTTGTTGTTTGCAAATTTTGCTCAAAACGCATGCAACGCCCAAGACTAAAAAAGCATATGGAAATTTGCAAAGTTACTCAAGATAGTATTCGGCTCAATGAAATAATCCCACGGAAAAGAGGAAGGCCTCGGAAAGTCGACGTTGATGAATCATCGCCCGGAACAATTCAGATCAAAAGACATATGCCAAGATGGATGATTCATGCTTTGGAATCCGACGAGGATCCATTGCAATCAGGAGACAGCGATATTGAGGAAGTGTATTTCATTGAGGATAACAGTGCATCGAATAACAACAGTGAGAAAGAGACGAAATCTCCTGTAAGTAAGCGACGACGAGTTGTCCCAAAGAGATACGTCTCCGACACATCGGATGAAGAGCAAAAGAAACAAGCAATGAAACGTAAAGCATCGGTCGTCCTTCAGAAATTGAAAAACATTTCCTCTCGTCCACGAGGTCGGCCGAGAAAATCTTCCACGACCACAGAAGAAGCTGCCTCTTCAACTAAACTAGACAAGAAGGTGTCGAAGAAAGGTGATGAGCAAGATCATCAGCTGAAATCACTTGCTGAACATGCAGAATCCATCACCAGAAAATGTTCACCAAACTTCACTACCCGCCTTGTTTTAGGAAAGAAAGCCAATCAGTACGATAAAGCTGCCGGGAACGCATCAAAAGAGAACGTTGTTGAAAGGAATCGTCGGGATCCTGTGCCTAACCGGCGTGTCCTTGAACTTTCTTACCACTCCTCATCTTCAGAAATTCGGAAGGAGAATGGGAAACAGAACGATCTGTCAAGTATGCAAGATGATACGAGCTCCAGTCAGTCGAATGAGAGACATCGTCTGTCAATACTAGAGCGAGCTAGAGCCAGAAGAAAAATGCTGATGGCCGGTAGAAAGACAAAGAGCAGTCATATTCCTAAATATCTCAATAAGAAACCTAAAGCGCAGCAAAAGGGCGTTTCCAAGCAAAAAGTCGAACTTGGAAAGCGGCAACATATAACATCGGAAGAATCTGTACAACGTGAAAAAGGAAAAGAACAAACACAGACCAAGGACTCCAGTCAGTCAGATTGCGGCAAACGAAAACGAACGATTCCTCTGAAATTTCGTGATTGTGAAATCGATACTCCAGTTATCCAGCTCCATGATGATGTTGAATCAGCAGAACCTGAAAGGAAACGGAGAAAAATATCGGAAAGCAACTTTCTAGGCACTTTGCCGAAACCGGAACCGACAAGTCATAAACGTCCTGGCAAGGCTCAAGTGGCACCAGTAACTGGTATTGGACGGCAGGTTGCTAATACGAATGTAAACGAAGAGGAGAAACCAAAAAGGACGGTTATTCAAAAATTGCGCGACAGCCTATCAATATCCGAACTTGTTGATGGTAAACGGAAGCGAAAGATACCTCTGAAATACCTACAGAGCATATCGGAAGAGGACGAAGAGGAAGTCATTAGGGAGAAGAAGAGAACACCGAAAGAAATCCACTCTGATGAAAAGCAAAAGAAGCGACCATTAGCTGGGAAGCTGACGACTGGTCCTTCAAAGTTAAAGAGATGGGAAAAGTACAGACAAAAGACTTCAATTCCTCGTGTTATTACGAAACGTACAACATCTAAAGCATCTCAGAAACAAAAGCAAGTTACTGTCGAATGCCCGGAATGTTTCAGCTCCTCCAGAGGCTATGATAAGCTCCACCGTCATCTGATGGAAAAACATCATTATCAAGAGCGTGCCACTTTCAAATCCATCAATGAGTTTGAGGATTGGATCAAAAAGAAGAAGACAGACTCGGGCTTATGGAAAAGTGAGACTTCACGGTATCATGACGTTACTTGTGAATACTACACGTGTATCTGCAATGCTGCTTACAGTCGTTCACAGTGTCCGGCTAGGATGGTAGTGACGATTTCTAAATCAATAGTGAAGACTAGTTCCGTGTTTCAGCATCAACATCAGTCTTCATATGAAGCTGTTCATCATACTCTAGCCGATGTACGTGGAGAATCCGATGAGCTGGCGATGAAATGGAATAAACAAGTTGTTTGTGTCATAGAAGATGTTCAAAAAGTTGTGGAATCGGTGACAGGCGCAGTGAACCTCTGGGAAACACAATCGGTACGAAATTTGAAAAATCTTCTTGTGATAAAAGATGAAGATCCAAACGATTTTTATGAAAGTGCTGGCAGTGAGGCAACTGACAGTTCACAGTATGAAAGACAAATGTTGGAAAGTATAGAAAACGAGGACACAAAGTATGGAATTATATTAAGTGTCGATACTAGTCAAGTGCCTGTCGAGGGGAACGATAATTCAAGCCACTTACGGATAGAGGCTTGTCACTCCGTGGATGTTGCCGAATCCTTGCCCAGCGTTAAAACAGAAGTTGAAGATAACGAAATGGAGTCAATAGCAAGTTCCGTCGTTGATTCGACTGATAGAGACTTAAGCAATCATGGCGATTCAGCAGAATTTGTTGGAAGTAGCACCATTGGTTCACTGCAAGACAATGCTCGTGAAAATACTCATTCAAGTCAGGTAACCAAAGAGTTTGGAGTGGATCCAGCTGATGAAGGTGAATTGTGTCGAGATCCTATTGCCACAACAGTTAATGCTGAAACTGCTAATTCTGCTCTAACCTGTGACATCGACTTGAGGCAGGAAGGTGATGATGTCGAGCAAAAGGGAGAGCTCCTAGAAGGCAATGTGGAATCGGAAGACGTCAATGAGGATGAAGAGAACGAAGAGACCCTTGAAGGCAATGTGGAATCGGAAGGCGTCAATGAGGATGATGAGAACGAAGAGACCCTTGAAGGCAATGTGGAATCGGAAGGCGTCAATGAGGATGAAGAGAACGAAGAGACCCTTGAAGGCAATGTGGAATCGGAAGTAGTTGATGAGGATGATGAGAACGAAGAGAGCCTTGAAGGCAATGTGGAACCGGAAGTAGTTGATGAGGATGATGAGAACGGAGAGGTCCTAGAAGGCAATGTGGAATCGGAAGGCGTCAATGAGGATGATGAGAACGAAGAGACCCTTGAAGGCAATGTGGAATCGGAAGGCGTCAATGAGGATGAAGAGAACGAAGAGACCCTTGAAGGCAATGTGGAATCGGAAGGCGTCAATGAGGATGATGAGAACGAAGAGACCCTTGAAGGCAATGTGGAATCGGAAGGCGTCAATGAGGTTGATGAGAACGAAGAGACCCTTGAAGGCAATGTGGAATCGGAAGGCGTCAATGAGGTTGAAGAGAACGAAGAGACCCTTGAAGGCAATGTGGAATCGGAAGGCGTCAATGAGGATGATGAGAACGGAGAGGTCCTAGAAGGCAATGTGGAATCGGAAGAAGTTAATGAGGATGATGAGAACGAAGAGACCCTTGAAGGCAATGTGGAACCGGAAGGCTTCAATGAGGATGATGAGAACGAAGAGACCCTTGAAGGCAATGTGGAACCGGAAGGCGTCAATGAGGATGATGAGAACGAAGAGACCCTTGAAGGCAATGTGGAACCGGAAGTAGTTGATGAGGATGATGAGAACGAAGAGACCCTTGAAGGCAATGTGGAATCGGAAGAAGACAACGCAGAACCGCTCGAAGGCAATGTAGAATCAGAAGTTGTAAATAAAGAAGATAGCGTAGAGCCCATGGAAGACATCGAGGAATCGGAAATTGTGAATGAAGAAAAGGACGCAGAACCCATTGAAGATTTGGAATCGGAAGAGGCGAGTGAGGAAGAAGAGAATGGTGATGATGTGGAATCGGAAGAGGAGAGTGAGGAAGACGAAAACGAAGAGACCCTTGAAGGCAATGTGGAACCGGAAGTAGTTGATGAGGATGAAGAGAACGAAGAGACCCTTGAAGGCAATGTGGAATCGGAAGAAGACAACGCAGAACCGCTCGAAGGCAATGTAGAATCAGAAGTTGTAAATAAAGAAGATAGCGTAGAGCCCATGGAAGACATCGAGGAATCGGAAATTGTGAATGAAGAAAAGGACGCAGAACCCATTGAAGATTTGGAATCGGAAGAGGCGAGTGAGGAAGAAGAGAATGCTGAAGATGTGGAATCGGAAGAGGCGAGTGAGGAAGAAGAGAATGCTGAAGATGTGGAATCGAAAGACTCGAGTGAGGAAGCAGAGAACCTAGAACCCATTGAAGGAGACGTAGATGAGGAAGACGAAAACGTAGAGCCCAATGAAGGAGACGTGGAATCGGAAGACGGTAATGAGGAAGAAGCGAGCGGTGAACACCATGAAGCCGAAATGATCTCAGAACCTCAAGATGACCCAATAGTCGTGGATAAAGATGAGTACACAAAACCTTTAGCTGAATTGGAGTCGACCGCTGTGGACGAAGTCGATAGAAACTTGGACCCCATTGAAGATTTCTTGGAGTCGAAGACCACGAATGAAGATGAAGAAAAAGAAGCCCTCGCAGACTCGAACGACGTGGAGAAAGAAGGAGCCTTTGAAGACACTGAGTCGACCGCTGAGGATGAATTGTCAGAGAATAAAAAATCCAAAGATTTCGGAGAGTCGAGGCCCTCTGATGTTGTTGAAGAGAACTCAGAACCGCAAGATCATGATTCGAAGGTGACGGATGAAGTGGATGGGATTTCAGAACCTCATATGGAGACGAAGACAGCTGATGAAGTCGAAGTGAACTCAGAGTTCCAAGAAGTTGTCGAAGAGACGAGACTCGTGGATTACAGTGACATCAAGGCTTCCAATTCATGTGTTGAAAATGCGCATTCTGATTCTAACAAAGATGTTGGAGAAAAGAAGACTATTGGAACAGACAGTGTCGATCTGGAAGAAAACATTGGCACATTTGTAGAAAATCCATTCCTGAATTCAATTCAGAATTCAAAAAAGACAGTCGTTTCTGCTCTGGATCCGTGTGTTGAATATGTAATGTTGAGTCAATTTTTAGAGTGTGAGGCTTCGCCGAATACCAACAAAACTCAAAATGACAATATACAGCGTAATGAAGATAAAACTTTTCATAATGTTGTGTCCTATGAAGATATAAGTAGCGATGAGGACACTGGTGGAACCAGTAATTTAGCTTAACCTCCCCTGGGGTGCGCATTTGTCAACCGGCAGCTTTGATCAAACAGACAATTAGTCTGTTGAAAGTTTCATAAAATTCAAAGTATTTCATTGATTGTAAATATTTTGAGTGTACAGTTTATGTAAAGCGAAACTTCAGATTTGCAAATAATTTTCCTTCTCTTGGAAATCCTGTGGCGATCTTGACTCCCAAAAATCATGTGACCTCTCAGTTGATGTTGTTAGGACGAATCTCTGAGTGCTGAAGACTTTGTTGAAATCGAAATTTGTACATAGCATTATATCCTTGTCTACTTCAATTGCGATTATTTTCTCATAATTCATGTGCACTCGAAAGACATGCGTTTGTACAAATACATGTGCATTTCAAAACAAGATCGAGTTTTAAAGCAATTACTGAAGCATAAATGCAAGTTTGTGGTTCAACATAGTTTCCTTACTATAATCATGATCAAAGTATAGTTAATGCATATTGTGAGATGATTGGCCTTGTCTTTTATTATTTTTTATAGTACAGCATTGCTAATAAGGTCCATGTGATACCACAGCGTCAATTCTATCTATTTTGCCCGCCTGTGAGGCAAGTCAATACGTAGGAATCCCTTATGTGACTGCAAGTTAGTGTATTTTAAATTTAGAAAACCTGTGTGTTTGTCCGCAGCGTGCTAATTAACTTCTATCGAGATTTAGATTGCTCTTAGATCTATGTCATATTTTCAGGTGTAAATATAGGCCTACGCTTAGACCTGGAAATATTATGTCAAAATAGAGATTTAGGACATTCTAAATGCTAACTGCCGGTATAATAATGATTCAAGCCAAATAGTAAGAGGCTGGATGAATACATGGCTAAGATAAGTAGGGATCGAATGAAACCCTTTCCAAGAACTCGAAATAATTTTGAAAACGTGGGCGGCATAGCCTATGTTCACTTTGACTTTTGAAAACCCAGTGATAACTCCCATGCATAGGTTCAGATAGACTTAATTTACGAGACATAGGCTAACTGAAATTTTTCTTAGAATTGCAGCGTTCAGTATTAAAGTGCAAAGGTGCCGGTAACCGCTACGTCCTCTCATAGCAAAGTTAGGCTGCCTTTCAAAATTTTGGATTATGAAATGCGAGTCCTAGATATTGTTTCATGCAACACATTTGCCAGCTTGCACTGACTCGGTTTAGGCACGCTACGCATCAGTTATTATTATTTACTTTAACCCATGCGTCTCATGTTGAGCGGCGCTCGACATCAGTTTTAGAATTTGGAAATGCCATAAATTTATTCGAGTTGAGCGGGTTAATAAGGCAATTTGCATAAATCAGTTTTAGATCGGATTCCTATGATGTGTTAGAAAAATGACATTAAATTTCATTCATTATCACAATATAATGGTAATATAGCACTACTTAAGAGAAATTGTTTAGTAGAACTAAATAGTATTGTAAAACATGAAAACGTATGACAAAGTAATATATTTCTCTGCCTTATTTATGGTAAAGGTAATCGCTAGCATACGCATGACAATAATGAGTGCAGTACAAGATGGGCAACTACTTGAGTTTTTTTTGAACCGCAGTCCCAAAAAATCTATTTCTAATTTAATCGTTCCTAAATCACGGGCTCAAGCATCTCGACCAAAAATGGTCCATTTCTTAGATCCAAAATTTCCTAGTAGACCGCAATTGAATGAAAAAATCCAATTCTTGAAATATAGGCCTATATATGATGTCAAGAAAAATAGTAAAGTGATGCAGGCATACATGCAACCCAGACGTGTACATGGTTTGGATATGAAACATCTTGTGATTTATTGGTTTAGTATATTCATCATGGCATAATACACATGAATATTGAATAATGGTTCTCCCACCCTCTAATTAAGTTTATGTGAGTAAGGGTGCAAGGTCTTTCGTTAATTGCGTGCACGTAATCCACTAGTCAAGGAAAGCTCATTATTCATTTCGATGGGCTATAAAGATTAAAGTTGTAATGATCTTTCGACTCGGCAAAAGATTCTTTATGATTCCATGCACAGTCATGGAGAATCTTAGTCACATTTATAGGCCTCTATTGGAACATTTGTCATTTTGATCTTTGGCTATTTAGAAAAACGGCACAGATAATATTATTTTACATATACCGGTATGAGTGTTATAATTGTTTCCTTAACTATTCAATTGAATAAAAGTTGACTATTCACAGTTGATGATATTAAATGGTTGATAAAAATATGCTTCAAATTACAATATTCTTATCATAAAATGTCATCACTCAATTCTATAATTATCCTTTAAATCTTCAAAGCTTGAATACGCGGGTTAAGATTTAAGATTTTGAGAGTTAATACGCGGCAATCAACTCATGAGGGGAATATATTTCATTTAATCGTGCCACTAAAACAAATGTGCAACAAGAACTGGCTCATTTTGATTGAAACTTTCAAAGCTCACAGAGAATAAAATGCGGGTATATGTAGCAATGGAAAATAAATTTCACATACTTACCGTTTTCAAAACGTGCCGGTCGGTGGCCGACTTATTAAAAACCGGCTGTAATTTATTTCATACCTATAATTATAACTATTAATTATACTATAATTATTTTTTAATATATACAATTGTACCTCTCTTCTACCGTTACAATTTATGACAATCTAACTTCATTTTCAATGTCAATCAAGCACAAGCAAATTGAAAGCAGATAATCAAAATAATGACCCAAATGGGCATAAATGTAATAATAACATTGATGCAATAGTACGAGTAATATGTGCCTAAGAGTAGGCCTAAGTACGACTATATAGTAAGTATGCATGAAGTGGTAATGCCAATTTGTCTCGCCTCCACAAGAGAGCTTTAAGCGGTCAACAATTCTACATGTATGTTCCAATGTGATAAAAACTTTTCTAACGACAAAAATTCTATGATAAACAATTTGATCACTGACTGAGTGCTGATATTGCGAAATGCTTTGCCTCCGACGTGCAAACTTCATTTGAAGAGATTCACTGACGTGAGATTTACTTCTTCACGAATTCCAGTGATTTGTAAACTGCGAGCTCTCTCCACTATACAGTTTAATTTCAGATCTTTTAAGTTTACATTGATGAACGGGAGCTGACGTTCACTTGTCATCCATTTTTCATTTCATTGAGTGCCCGTATACAAGCACCGTCAATCAAAATTTATCGCGAGCCGTTAACTTATCTTATTTCACACGATCCACTGTCAAATGTTCTGGTAGTAGACCCCAGCTTGCATTGAAATCCACTATTCATTGCAGGTCAAGCTCCACGTGTTACATTAACTATCCCATGTAGTGAAAGTATTCAGGATACAGAATAATTTTACAAAAGATAGGCTGAGGAATGCACAATGCTTCCGAAAATCATGCAGGCTAGAATATGATTCTGGAAACTTTATTTAAGCTGCAGGGTTTGAACTGCATGTACAAGTTGCCAGTAATCATTTTTTAACTGTTTAAAATGCAGTTCATATCACAAAGCACACACGTAGATAGTCTGAAACTGTATAACATTTACATGTTCCTAATGTTGCAATGATTGATTATAAACAATTCATTCTAGACTGAATGTCGTAACGTTCGACATGGGTATAATATAATCAAGCGGACGGCCGTCGCTACTAAAACCGGCTTGCTGACCGGCCAGTCCGCCGGCAAAAAACCGGCCCGGTTACCAGCCCGGTTCGGCCGGTCGGTGGCCGGTTTTAACCCTGGCGTGTAGCATTTCTTTAATGTCTATGCAATTACTGGGAAGTGATTTAGTCGTGCAATTCTCTCTGCCTAAGAGGATAACAAAACTAGTCGACCGTGAAGCCCAAAAATGTCAAAATTGTTATTGAAATTGTTTATTAAAAAGTTATTGAAAATTGATCACGATCACTATAGATAACTAATGATGAATTGAAAGCCTTCTGAAGTCAACTTTAGCCTATAGATGATCATGGCTGTTGTGCGTTGAATAGGCTGCTACTGAAGACAATGTTTTTCGAAATTAACCGATTAATCTGTATGTGTGTGTGACTGCGCGCAGTTGATGAAGGTGTACAACACAAATTAGAAAAAGAGTTGAAAAACATGGTTTGTGCTAGAACATGATTTTCCTTTTTTCTTTTTAAGAACTAGCAGATTGGCTTCATATGTAGGTACCTATGTTGCAAGCTTTGTGTCGTTTGATGCTCAGATGGATTCGACAGTGTCTAATTGTACATTCATGCAATATGTCTGCTAATGCAGATGACGTGCGGCATAAAAGTTCGATTGCTGCATGTTGCTTTATGAAAGATCAGGTCTTTAAACAGGCTTGTTGTTAATAAGACAAAAACAGATTTAGCGTAATGCATTGTCTATACATATAGCATTTTTTTAAACTGCTTAAATCAAGTTTTTAATCATGGCTTCAAAACCAATTCTTTGTGCGGTGGGCGCTACATTGTTTTCAAAGACGGATAGTTGTTTCAAAGCTGAACACGCCTTTGAAAATGCTTTATAAGCACTTGAAAATATGCTTAAAATCATGGTTGTGAAACCTCGTTTTTGAACATAATTTCAAATAGCGACATGCTTTTCAACATAGTTGGAGATCTCACTAATTGACAAGTTGCGTTTAGAGAGCATGCTTATTGAAGCTGATGCCATGCACCTTGAAGTTTGATTCAAAAAGTGAGGGCAATTTAAGACAGGTAAATCAGTCTCCTGTGGATCTATGGTTTGGCAGAGAGTCGATTGAGATGGTCTGAATCATTTTAAGAAATCATATAAGTAATTCAGCAAATATGTAAGTAGTACTTATGTATGGATTACTTCGAATTAGGCCCAATATAAAATTTATTTCACACACTAAAACAAGTTTTGAGATTGCCGACACATTTAATAGACAAGCTAATTTGGTACTTATGGGCTATCGCCCTCTCCCCAGTTTTTCAAATTTGTCTAAAATCTACAAAAATGAATCAATCGTAGCCAAACTTCAGGTAAACGTACTTAGGCATATTTTCTACCTATGTGCAAAATTTTATGCAGATAAGACGAGTAGTTTTTGCATGAGAGACGATCACGCGAAGTCTGCAGCTTGATCTGACTTCGTCTGTTTGACGCATAATTGTTACTCGTGTGTGCATTGTTCTCTCACCCTCTTCGTCTCATCCACTGTTATTTGAAATCTTCCCACGACCAGATCTTGCCACACTTTTTTTAAGTTAAAAAATTTTAGTATAAGAGATGTGGCCTGGTCATCATCACTTCACGAGTTGTCGGGAAATGACTTTGTTGACCCCAAGTACTTTCTCCTCAGACGATGAGGTCAGGTGAAGTCTGATCAAGCTGCTGACATCGCTACACTTCACGTTATCGCCCCTAAATCAAGAAGTACAAGTTCAATTTGTACAAATTTTGGCATGTGGGTAGAAAATATATTCAAATACCTCTCCTTGAAGTTTTGTGACGATTGGTTTATTTCTACGGACTTTAGACAAATTTGAAAACGTGGGGGGGGGAGAGACAACTCATAAGTACCGCAAATTGTCCAATTTCTGTTGTTCCAATTGTTTAATAACAAGAAACGAATGGAATATGAAAAAATAAATAAATAAATAAATTCCGTAATATAATTGATACAAGTCGACAAATTCAATAAATCAATAAGACAAGACATGAAATTTATTTAGTTTTGAAGCATTTCAAAGAACATGGTTTGACGCCCTGCAGATATAAAATGCACAAAGTTAAGTATCGCATTTAATATGCATATCAATAGCAAGCGATTTCATTTGAGAATAGGCCTACTAAGAGTCTTTTTTAATTGGTGTTTATATTTTGAAAACAAATGTTTTGCTTCCGAGGCCTTCGGTCAACCCCGATTTCTGTTGAAAAAATACTAGAAAGCATTTCATTTGGTTTATAGTCATTACATTAGCTGGATAGTTAGAATAATTTGCAATCTAGACGAAATGGTCGGCTGATTGAAGCAAAGACTGTGAACTTGTTTGAAATATGAAAACTAGAGATATCTATAATGAGTGCAAAAATATCTATGGTAGCTCCTATCTTCTGATGCATTGAAATTGCCAACATCCACAAATTGAGTTGTTGTTTTCGAAAGTTTAGCATGTAGAGATAGGGAAGTTTTCAGTCTTTGAATATTGCTTAGTCTTTGGATTGATGGGTCTGCTGTCACAAATAATGAATTCAGAATCTAGTTTCTAAATAGGCAAGATATAGTTCGGGATATAGCATGAAGTTGTGCAGGGAACGATGTTGTACCTGAAGCTTCTACACTTTGACTCTAAAACTGCACCTCTGCAAAATCAAATCGTATGTCTCTCATAAATAGCTTGGATTGCCCCATCTATTTCCGATGTACAGTTTGTGAAATATAAAATTGTATTTGTTACAACCACGATAATATTCTGCTACAGATTGTAGATTGCAAGTCGAAAGGGTTTTTTATTTCAATATGCACGATTTCTATAGAATATATGTACAAGTCTGATCTTTCATATGAATGGCCGTGTTTCTCTCCTGTTTAACTCGTATATCACTCGTGCATAGTGTGACAGCATTTTTACAGAAATTTTAACAAATATAAGCCATTTCCTCTCCGGATAAGATGTGTACTTACGTTGCACCTTGATCATTTGCTTTGAAACGATATGCAAGAAAGACCTGTTACAATGTTGTCCATGCAAATCATATCGAAGAGACACTGGAAATACAATGTGTTTGCAAAAATCAGCATTTATAGCAATGATTACAGGCGCACTAACCTCGGCGATATGCCAGTAGGGTGTCTAAAGTGATATTTAATGAAATCCCCGTCAAAATTGCACTAACTTGCTAATTGCAAATCTCTTGAAGAGACAAATCCTCTACTGAAGTTTGCATTCAGTCAGTAACTGCATAAAATTCTGGCTATGATTAGAGAATCAAATCGTAACTTGTGTTATCAACCGTCCTCCGACTAAGTTTCGTAATGAGTGAAACATTCATCTACTCTGCTTTCAATGTCTGTGAGCAATTTTCACTACGACACCTTTTAACGATGCAATTCTGCAACCCATTGTTTTATTTCGTCGGTTCATTCATCAAGTGTCAACGTTTTATCAATTTTTATCGTAGAAATCAGTTGAAGTAGCAGTCTGATTTACATATTGAGTAGAAAGGTCAATCATGTTGATAAATTGTATGACCGCATTCATGGACATCAGATACGTTACGAATGATTTTTTGAATAGATCCAGAATATAAGAGTAAGTTTGTAATGTAACTTTGCTATTGCATCATTCAATCACATTTGCAATCTATACAATATTAAACTGAGCAGATTACAAGTAAAATCAAGGATAGTTCACTTCATGCAAGTCTTGAGTGGTCGGCATACAAAATATTATGCTAGCAGCATTTCCCCGTTGAACAGCGAGGTTCAGACGTTGTTTCAGAAACAATGTCGACTTTGTCTCTCCACTTCGCTCACAGATCTTCCTCCCGATGATGTCAATAGGCATTCCGGAGTCATTACGTCCATGCTCCCAAAGTTTCCATTGCAAATGGACAGAAAATATGAGCACTTGCTAAACCTTCAAACTTGCGCATCTTTCTTTCCTCCGCAAATGAAGCATGCTTTTCTCATTATGGTAAACTGAGATGGATGGTGCTAGCTACTAATGTGTCGACACATGTATAATCCAACATGAGTGGTAGACCTCGACTCCATGGAGTTAAAGTGATTCCATCAGGTACGTCTTTTGCCGTCGTTTCGGCTAAGGCCGACAGGTTCCAAGACGGTAGGAATACCTGCAGATGCTAGTGCTCAACGGATGATATCATTGGCTTCGTAGTGACGTGCAGATCTACCAGAGTTGTCACGACAGGATAGCCCATGAATGCCGTACTTATCAATTATTGTACCACGCTTGCAGGAATTGGGAATGCACATTTTTGCTCCCAGGCGTAGGACGATTTATGCGCAACTGTTCATTATTTAATTTCAAACCCAAAGATTGGGTAGGGATGCAATTTAGCCCGATACCGGCTCTGGGTGCTGAGGCGGAGAGGCGACGGCTCTTTGATTTGTCGTCAGAGGTTTGGTGAAGAATCTCATCAAATTTTCTCTTCACAAGAGGCTGATCCCATGGTCTTTGAGAGAGAGAGAGAGAGAAGCAGAACCTGTAGGCGGCTGTTTAGCAGGGCAAGCTGTCTGCTGCATTTCCAAAGCAACTTCATACAGAGGATTAGAAAAATCAAAATTTGGTACCAAAGACGTCACTGAAACATCGTAGGAGGAAGCTATAAACGCTGGAAGGGCCAAATCTGTTGCTCGACGAAGGCCAAGTCCACCCACAGACGCAGGCAAGAATGCTTGGTTATAAGTAGATGGTGAGGTGCACAATTCAGAATAGCCTCTAAAGAAGTTCTTTGAAAATCATCAAATTGAATTAATAAATGAGATAAATCACAGTAAGGAAACGGTCTCAAGTTGTAGAGGAGTTTCGGTATAGAAAAACAGTTCTTCATCATAAAAAAAGGCGTTATGTGAATCAATGTCTCCAATGCGATCAGTCAACTTGATCATAGCATCAATTTTCTTCATGAAAATGTTTAGAGCGGACTGTTTAAAAAGGGGCGCCCCGAAAAGAGTAGCATCATTTTCAGTCAATGGCGTCATTTGTTCAAAAACGTTGATTCTCATATTTCCACTCATTCTCATAGGATCGAAAAGTTCACATTTGGATAGCTTTAGATTTAATCCAAATTGATCACGAAGATGAATGATTGTGTTCAAATCTTCATTTACCTGTACAAATTTTCTCATCAAACAACCATCGTCTGAGTACCACAAGTTCACTTCACTTGTAAGTCCCTTAATGAGCTTGTTTATAGCAAGACTGAAGCACATAGGACCTATTGAATCCCCTTGCTGTACACCCTCGGATGAAGTGAGAAAGTGATCACCGTACAATGGGCTTGAATCGCTGCTGTGCAATTGCCAGACAAATAGAAATAATTCTTTGACCTCAGTTTTTATTTGATGGAGAACGACATCTCTTCGTATTGTATTAAAAGCGTTCGCAAAGTCAACTTTCAGCATGACAAACGGCGTGTTGCGAACGGTATGAACGATTACTTCTGAACCTTTACAGATTCCTACACCAAGCTGGTGAGGATGGAAGGCGCTTTTCAACAATGCAATCGCATGACGCTCAGCGATTACGTACACAGTTCCAACAGCTATTGGGCGAAAGTCAAAATCAAGTTATTTGGATAGAGCTGTCAAAGAAGCACCATAAAGGACAGGAACCACTTGAATTAGCACTTCTCCTCTCAACATCAAATTACAAAAAGCGAGTCAAGGCTTTGATCACGTTGCTGGCGGATTCTCCACAGGACTTTGTGATCATGTCCTTCAAGAGCTGTGGCTCTAGCAAGTGTGGACCACTTGATGAACCTGTCGCAAAACTGCGAATAGCCTGGCGCACTTGAGACTCAGTACATTAAAGGGCTTTGCTGATCTCTTTGTCTCTTGAGGCTGGTATGTCGCTGCGATTGATATGAGAAGGGAGTTGCTTTCCTTGTAACTTACGTAGTATTTCATCGTTAAACTGAGTTGGCTACTCATCTGATGAAGCTCTCTGATGTCACCCTTATCAATCTTCTTTTGGACAAGAATAACTCGTTTCTTCCTCGAATCCATCTGTCCCCTTGCTTCTTCCAGAAAAAGTCTGACTTAGGAGAATATCTTTCGATGGCTCAGATAAATATGAGATGATGCGTTTGCTGATTACTGAAGAAAGAGACTGACGACGTTGAGGACGTGAATCTGGCTTGAATAAACATTGTGATGGGAAGCAAAGCAAGCTTCTCCAGGCTTCACTTTATTTCTGTCACAAACATTATTTACAAGTGTACAAAGCGGAGAAGCTACTTGAATTCTTGATGCGTTTGGGATGCGGTATAAAACAGAGCCTCAGCCACACTGCGAGCTTTTCCAAGCGTTTCCGAACAAAGCGTTTTGCAGCAAATATAAAGTTACCATTGCAGCAGTTGTAGACTGCCATACTGCGAGCAAAGCAAACGAGAGCGATTGACAGCATGCGGACATACGTTTGCTCGCGTTTGCTCGGGACGCTCGTGCTTGCTTTGCTTTCAGTGTGGCTGAGGCCTAAGACAGGTCGTCTCTTCTTCTGTTTGATTAGAAAGGAAGCATTCGAACATGTAACACTAATGAAATGGCACAATCTGCTGACATAGTACCATAGCAATCGAACAATGAGCAGCCAGTTCAACATTAAACACATCAAGCTGTGCGAAGTTTCAGTGACTGTTATCAGCCGGATCACACAGCAAAGAGACACAGACGATGTCAAACTCTACAGAGAAGTTTGTGAACGTTTTTTTCGTGCGCTTGCTAACTTTTTTACAATGATTGGAGGGCCCAACATTATTGAGAAAACCTTTGCTCAATTATCTGAATTCTTCGAATCTGAAGGAATCGTGACGATCGGAGCATTTTGAAGGAATTCAGAGCAATTTGCAAGCGGTGCACGTCTATTTTTCCTATCTCTTCAAGGTAGTAAAAAAATTCTTTTTGCCCACTTAGTAAGTTCCTGCGTGTGCCATGGTTTGGTCAGTTTGCACTTCTAGCAAAGTGATACGGTTAAATAATCTAATTCTATGGTAGGATCTCTGTTGATGCGATCTTGGATTGTAATGACTCTGGTGGTGGTGGTGGTTGGTACGTCGGATGTTCTTCGTGTCTTCTCAGTTTATCTTTTACACTGTAAGTAGTCGATGACGTGTCTTAATACGGCTATTTCAGAGTTCGTGTCACGTTTTTGTGTTTCAATGCGGTTGTCAGCTCTTCGTTGCTCTTGTCACTGTCATTGTCATTGTTTCTGTCAATTCTTTCTTCTTTGTTGTTGCTGGTGTTTCTACTTCTCTGTTGCTGTTCCTTCTCCTCGTACTCACTTAGCTGGGTTTCGCAAGTTGACATCGTCATCAGCAGATCAGTGTTCTCCCTATTCAACATCTCCATGTCTTCCTTCAGTTTCTCAATTTGATTGAATTGATTTAATTTTAGACTAATTTTATTGAGTTGCTGATTTAAAACTATTTCATTTGATGCCAGACTTATCTTAGCTTATCGGCGATTAACGACTATTCTGTAGGCAAAACCTGAGACTGTAGAAAAACTGAATATTTATGTACATACACGGGAAACAAGAAAATTAACAATCTTCTTATTGCAAATATAAAGAGAAAATGCTTTGAAAATTACAATGTGGATGATCGTCGATGCTTCGCATTGTGAGCCGAGGGCCTAACTTATTCAAGTGAATGGTAACAAATAAATTCACAAGTTTGTTGATTACAGAGTTCATGATCAAGGCCAATTGGAGCGTGACTAAGAACGTTTTCGATTTCTAGAGTAGTCAAAAGACAGATTTCTGCTCTTCTGATGAAATAGTGTAAAATTCGGAGCTGCTTTAATGAACTATCTTTTCAGCAATTTCTCCCTTTCATTCTAGCACAATTTCCATTTTCTGTTGACGAACATCTTTGCAATATAGTCATCCCAGATCAGAATGTGAAGAACAATTGTCCTCTTATGCGGGCATTAAAATAACTTCAAAGCTTCATCCAAGTCGAATGTCGTCCCCGTCCGGGAGTATGAGCACTGAGCAGTGTGCTCCCCTACCATGTAGGCGTTCTCATACGTGCCTGATTCAACAGCCGGTTGGAGTTGAAATCTCACGGTCGGCTATAGATAAAATCTCATCCCAAAATATCGTTTTGCAATTGAATCTCTCCTTCAACGGTCGGCTTAAGGTAGAAACTAGCTTTTAATTTAACATATCTACTCTATAGTTCATGAAAATCTACATCTCCTGAAACACAGTTGAGAATGAATTCAGTAAGAGAACTTTGATTATCACATAAACATTCTCCAACTTCAAAATGATCCGCACCACAGACAGTCGACAACTTTGATGCAATGCCTGGGATTGTCTTCAGAACATTGACGAAAGCTTCACTTTGGCGGTGATAAATCGGAGAATCAATTTCAGCCACAATAACCAGAACACGAAGTAAAGTCGGCGTCTGTCTCATCAACAGAGGACTAAAAGTGGCTGCAGTGTCGTCGGTTAATTTATAACAAGAGTTTCTGGAGTGCCAAACAAGAGGTCGGAGGTCGTATAGGCCACATAAAAGTATGTAATTTCGAAGACGCCGGTCATCTGAAAAAGAAGAAGTGTTGACGTCACTTTCTGTATTGAACATAAATGTATGAATTTTGAGTTTCATAGCGGAGATTGCAGGAGTTGGATAACATGAATATCATAAGCGTGTGCATCTGGTTGTAGCGTTGGAAACGGCCGGGTTTTCGCTTGCCGATGTCTTTGCGAACTGGCCAGTGTCAGACGGACACAATTATAATATTTAAATTATTTCACATTGCAATTATATTTTAAAAAATTCTTGTAAATCGGAATTGTAGTTGTTACTAGTATTACTTTTTTTGACTAACTCAGAGCAAAATGCACAAGTTTTGCAAAAAATTGAAATTTCCCAATTTTATTGGGATAGGGCTATCTCCAGACTCTCTGGAATTTGTGCTGAAGGGGTTAAATGCATCAACAACCTTAAAAGCTGCTTTGATGCGGCTTTTGAGCCGCATGCAAAGTCGACAGCATTCGTGAGTTCATTGCATGTTTGCATCATAGGCCTATAGCCCTACTAACCTTTGTCGACGGCAGCTGTCTACTTGGGCTTATCTCATTCTCATGGATTGCTGGGATTTCAGCCAGGGCCTTAGAAACATCGCTTGGTTGATAATCATATTCAAAACACACGGTTTGAAAAAAATGAAGTTGAGAACAAGGCTTGAAACCATAAGTAACTTATAGTCTGCCACCTGTGTGTTTGAAATTAATGGATTTATCGCAAAGAACTTTTTGAATGAGGGACGTTTGATTTTACGAAGCCTTGAGTAACTGACCCCTTTCTATATTTGGAGCTATTTGTTGCTATTTGCTTTGTGGAAAAATTAGTAAAAAGTGTATTTTGGGTCATGCCATGTCGAAAAGCCATTATATGAAATTATGTCCGATTTCCAGTTTTTATTTCGCCTTCAGAAAAAAATTTGAGCATGCATATTTACACAAGTGACTGTTTTGAAACGGGAAATGGTGAGCCTTTCGCACTGTACTTTGAAAAAGATTAATCGATGTCACTTCGTGTGAAGGTGGCCATAGAGAAGGGTGGTTACAACATGCCTTTTTGTATTATATAGTTGTGCTTTAAGAGCATATTAATCTTCAACTGCATAAAATATTAAATCTCCTTGATTTCTCCATGATAAATAATTGCATTCTGCTCTATTTAATTCAGAAGATGGCCAAATGAGAACAATTGATGAAAGTTTATGACGATTTCTGTTAGACGATCTAGTTTCCCTCCCACTGAAAAAACTGTACATTCTCAGTGCTGCGCGAAAGCAATTTTAGATTTAATTAAGCTTGATAATGATGCATGAAAGAACTTTGAATTGTAGGACGTTCGGTGGCTGCAATTGTTACCTTGTGAAGCACAAGTAAAAAAGGTCGGATCCATTGTTCCAGCGAAGTAAAATTCATTCTTGAAGGGTTCTTATATCAGATCCGACCCAGTCTGCACTGGTAATATAAGCATGCTGTTTAAGCAGAACCAGGTGCATGGTCTGCTGACGACAGACAATCAACAAAGTCGAGCTAACAAGTATAATAGTATGAAAATCTTGTCCATGATATCAGATTTAAGATGAACGCTGAAGATAATTCGTTTCCACAAAGATTCATCCAAGTTCTTTTGGCAATTCTGTTTTGTCTTATGAGCATCATGTACACGTTTATTGTAGAGGGAGTTTGGGCACTACAAACGTTGATCGTCCAGCAGCAAGACTTACATTCAAATGATTCATTGTCAACGTTTAAAACACTCGGATTTTCAAATTTTGAATATGAGCTGATATGGGCTGTGTCTAATCGGATCAGCATCTTCGCAACTTGTGGAAGCAGTATTCTGATTCAACCAGGGCTGTGGAGCCGGAGCCGGAGCCGAGCCGGAGCCGAGCCGGAGCCGGAGCCTTAAGGAGCCGATGGTTTTGGTCGGAGCCGGAGCCGGAGCCGATTTATCACAAAGGCTCCGGCTCCGGCTCCGATAGTTTGAGCTTTGATATAAATCTAGAATTTTGAAAGTTGTTAATTGACATCATAAAAAAAATTAAATCATTTGAAATCTAAAGATATGTCTTTTAAGTATACCAATGATCTGTCCTCCACGATATCTTTCTTTGCAGTTGCCGCCTTCTTTTGTATTATATTTATTATATATTTACACACATGTGTAATATTTTTTATTGCATATGCTTCGTAAGACTAATTTCCATATTGACAATGCATTCTCCAAAATCCATTAATTTGAAGACTTGTTATATGCATGCTAACTAGATGATTGTAGATTCCTAGAGACAAGTCGCCAGTCATTTATGTACACATTTCCAGTTCAGTCAGCAAAGATAATATACATGTAGCTACATTTCTTGCGCAATGTCTTAAATCTAATACGGTTACTATGTAGGCTATCATCTATCGGTATGGCTACTGGCAGAAGCTACTGGCATCTGACAATGCCAATTTCCTTAGATTGTATTGTAGGCTCTTGTGCAGTCCCCTCACCTACATTTTTCAAAACAATCGATTATTCAATTTGATCAATTTTGATTGGAGGGATAACTCTTCACACTCACACGAATGACCTGACTACAAGTCCTCACATGGCTATAGCAATAAGCGACCCAACCACTTCTAGTAGCGCCCTATTATTTTAAAGGTATCTTATTCACAATGAATTTCCTTTGACTTCAAAATTCAAAGGGTATATTTCAATGCGAAAAACCCGAAGGCAAATTACAATGTTGACTTGCAGACAAGGTTTGCGACCATGACATTGCAATTACCCACGTAGATTTTTACAACAGCACGGAATGCTTCACTCAAACCGGTGATGCTGAAACGGACATCCAATGGTGTTGGATCTTTTGACCAGAGAAAAAATGGGGGGGGAGGACTGCACAATAGCCGTATCGTGTAATAATATTTCCCCAAATGTCATAGACCTGTGGATTTCAAGAATTTTCATTATTATTTTTTCCGTCTGTCAACACTTTATGCCGAAATCATGCTGATTATATGTAAACAATAAAAAAAGACTGAGACGCTCTCAATAAAGGCGCCTTTTGACTTCCCTTTTCTATTGTCTGTGACATTAAACCGCACGCGCATTCGAAAGTAGCAAAGTAGATGGGATTTTGCTCGGTGCTCGCAGTCAAATTTTTATTATGCATAGCACCCTGCAACATACTGTGTGATACTCCGAGTTCAGTTTTTCATCAGCCTAACCATCATCAGAGGAATAGTGGTAATGTGTTATACATAAATTGAATATAATAATATACATGAATCATTAATGAATTATTTAGTGCAACTTTACGGCATCATGAAAAATACGAAATTAATATAATGTAAGTTAGGCCTTAACTTATTAAGTATGCTGCATAGAATTACAAAACTTGTCCTAAATTAGATATTTTTAATTTTTTTAAGTATAATTTTCAATTGTACATTTCTAGCCTACACTGCAATGAGGCCATCTAAATTACAATTTCTACAGATGATGAGTCGTGGGCTACCCACCGATCATATTATTCATGGACAAACAGACTATTGAATAAAGGCAATAACAAATAACAATAACAACCTAAGCTAGCCTATATACACTTTAATATTCAATAAAGCAATTGATATCTTTATTGATACGGTATATTTGGCTATATAGCCGATACCCTTTCCATGTTCGAGTAGATACAGGCCCTATAAGCTATTTAGAGGCATACGCTATCCAGTTTCATGTTCAAGCTTTGTTAAAAAGCTTATACTACTATTCGGCCCCTGTGAAGGCTAATTAGGTATATCATCATCACTCATGTGGTCTTACTTAATGTAGCCTCGTAGTAGACTGGTTGCAGGCTAGGCCAATTTATATTTAGCCAGTGCGGGAGATCTTTATCTAATTTAACCAATCCTGGCTATAACTTTATTTTATCTTTCAGAGATAGTCAATTCATGCAAAAATATATGACAAGTATGTTATTTGTCATTATATTAGGCTATTATCATTTTTATCATTGACTTAAGTCGTTGCTTGTTAATGAAAACTAATTTGATGATTGTAGCAAGCCTCTAAAGGCCACACCGTTATCCAAAAAACCCGTTCAACGGATCCAGGATAACCAGCATAGATAGAACTTGAATTTGAAGCCGGAGCCGGAGCCGGAGCCGGAGCCGAGCCGAGCCGGAGCCTTTCACATCAGTGTCGTGGAGCCGGAGCCGGAGCCGATGAGATAACGCATTGGCTCCACAGCCCTGGATTCAACTAATCGGAATGCCGGGCAGTTTATTAATTTTTGTCTTCCTTGGAGTGACCGGCACAATTTCAGAAGCTTTAGCGATCAATTTGAGCGAAATTCATTCTTCTCAAGTTATTGGTGTGATTTTTGGCAAGTCCCTGTTCCAGCTTTCAGCACTTGGCTTCAAAACTTTTCGCTACTTTACAGGAATTCGCTATTTCTCACCGTCAAATCGCTCAATAGTGATAGGATTGCTTCAGATATCATCAAGACTCGGTTCTGTATTCGCTTTCCTACTTATACCACGCTTCGGCTTGATATACGGAACAAAGAGCACATTTGTATTAATGGCTGGGTTGTTCCTTGTAGTTCCTGCTTGCTCTGTTGCTCTTTTGGTTATGTCGATTTCATCAGAGGCATTTCGGGATATTCATGCCACAGACTGTTTTCCAAAGAAAATAAAGGAACATTCAATATTGGGTATCTTAGATGTTGTCAAAGGCTTCAAATACGAATTTTGGCTGTTACTATTAGCAATAGCAATTGCGCGGATGTCTTTTAATACATTATTTAGTAATGCTATGAAGTTGCTCGACATGTTTCTCAATGTATCTACACATGAGGCGTCCACAATCCTGACCATAACTCCTACATCGATTGTAATTGTAACTTTGCTGTTCAGTTTTTTCATCAAGAAATTCGGTTTCAATGTTGCAACAGGTCTTGGCAGCAGTCTTCTTCTATTGATAAGTGAATTCGCATTTTGCGGGACACAACTTTCTCCATATATAATATATTCTGTATTTGGCTGTTGCCATGGAGTCTCGATGGCTAGTCTGATGCCGATGATTGGGACATATGTCCCAAATGAATTCCTTGGAATTGCAGTCTCATTAGTTTTGATGGTGGGGAACTGTTTCACCGGTTTATTTTCAATTATAATTGGAATCATTTTGAAGTTTTCTTCGTCTGAACTCCTGGCCTGGAAGACATCGATTTTGGCAGCAGCAGTGATAGATGTTATTGCTATTGCAACTCTACTGTATTTGCTAATGAAAGATTTTTCGTGTTCAGTTATTTCAAACCTGCTTCCCTATTTGAAAAGGACAAATCATGAAAAGGAAAGACTTATCAAACTATCTGATAAAACAAATGACACTGATGATCTGTAGAGAACTTCAAATTGAAGGTTTCAGATGAACATGCTCAAATAATCCCTGCTCAAAATATTTTTTTACCTACTCAGAGCAATGCGATGCAAATATAGAATCATTGCTGCAACTTTAAATAGGAAGTTGTGTCGATGCTGAAGGATGTAAACTAGGCCTGTTGATGATTCCTGATATTGGATGAAATGGCAGCTATTCAGATATTCATGCAGATATTCCATTTTTCAACTGAGGATGTAACTTAATATTGAATTATTCTAGTTACATTGTGCTTTCAAAATTAGCCCACCAAAATTAGCACCAACTTAGGCGATTTGCCAATAATGTGTTAAAGTGATATTTGATGAATGCCAAAATTCGAAATTTCACCAACTTGTTAATTGCAAATCTCAACCTAATATTTGGTCAGTTTTGGTGTCATGATATGCCATCTTTGAAAACTCTCCTCAAATTCGGCGGTAGAACATCAAATGGTTTTAATATCTGAATAGCTGCATTATTGTAGATAGGGCGAATTTCTACAAAACATTAGATTAATTAAAATTAACATTAATAAAAATTAATGAAATCTTGTTTTGATAGGTAAAAATAACCGCTCTTTTGAAACACAAAAGTATCAGCTAGAAGACCTTCATTCTCAAAGAAAAATTCTATTGCTTACCGATGTTGTTGACTATTTTATTATGATTTCAGACAATTCTTCATGCACTGAAGACAAGCTAACACCTCGACAGCCGTAAAGTATATTTAATGTCAAATTTTGAAAAACAGGATGGCATTTACTTGTTACGTGGCGTATGCTGAACTACTATAAGATGAATCTGCTGAAGTCGAATATAATCAGAATGGTAAGAGAATTTATAGCCACTCTGCCAAAATCAGCAAGACTTCAATTTTACGAGAAGACCGATATGAAGTGCTAAACATTCGTTGCCAGC
>CAJQUW010004764.1:0-54099 GCA_907163375.1 Prostheceraeus crozeri | reverse complement strand
GAACCTTAGAATTAAAAGTTGACGTTGCAAATGCTTTTTGAATTTTAATCATGTTTTGGACAGATGGTAAAGATGTTGAAAAAGGATGTAAAGTTAGATGATGAAAAGCCCATGTACCATGTAGACTATTTTGAAATATGCGAAAGCAATCATCCTTCTCTCGCACTTCTTTATGTAATTCAAAATAGTTGTTCTTTAGCAAACTGATATCGTTGTAATAAGTAATTTCAGTTAGAGCAACTTCATGGGGTCCATGCAGAGTAATTGGATTAGCGAATTCAACAGAGTATAGAGATGGTTTGTTACTTGGGAATATCTTGGGGATGCTATTGCTTGGAAGAATGATATTGAAGTTAGTAGACATGTTAAAGTCATATATGGAAGAAGTGACATGCTATATTAGCTTAAAAGTTACGAGTGTCTCCCATCTCCACATTTTGTAGATCCTGGTGCGTTATCCAGCTATTGAATGAATCAGAATATCCTTTCCATTTAACTAGATCTTTTCCTTTGATTGCCATGACCTTTCCTCCTAATTATTTTATCAATCATATACACCTCTTCACTTCTGTCTACTACTTGCAATTCATAAGAGTAAAATTTTCCTTCAATTGGATTGCCATGGTAATCTATTAATTTATACATGGTGGGTCTAAATTTTGTATTTACTTCATCCACAAAAAAACTCTTCTTCAGTCCAATTAGGTAGATACCCCTTCTCAAATGTAGACTTAACCTTTGAAATCCGAACTCTATCACCAACATTAATTTTCTTTTCATTGGAAATGTTTTTCGCTTTCTTATCATACAATCGAAGCCATACATCCATCGCATTATCTGGGGTAACATCAACTGGTTTCATCTTAATGATTCGATGGTAGCTTTCATTGTTATTCTTTACAAATTTCTGCAGCTCACCTACCCAAACATGTGTATTTTTTGCAGTGAAATAGCGCCATATTTTTGTCTTCAGTGTGCGATTGAACCTCTCAACCATGGCAGCTTTATAAGCACTTTTGACACTAAACAATTCCACATTATGACTTTTAAGGAGACTTCGAACATGAGAGTTTTCGAATTCCTTCCCTTGATGGTCTGTATTCTTTGCGGAACACGCCCCTCATCGAAAATGCTCTGAAAAGCCGCTTCAAACTTCTGGTCCTCGTTTAGATTTCAGCGCACGTGCCCAAGCATAGCGAGATAAAATATCTATTACGGTTAAGATGTATTTATAGCCATCATTGTACTGTGATATCTGTTGCATGTCAGCCAAGTCCGCTTGCCATTGACTATCTATATTGTTAACAACATATTTCCTTGTTGGAAACCGCTTTCTCGCATTTTTGTGAAGAGTGTAAGTCGGTTGACTCCTCAACCACTTCTTGACTTTCTCTATTCCCACACCTGCTGCACGAGCTAGAACCTCCGGACGACTGAAACTTGCGGGATGATTTAAGTCGTAATAAATCTTTCTGAGTTTCACTGCTGTACTCATCGTCTTTGTTCTGATTTGCACGCGTATTACTCGCACAGCAACTGCTAACACAATTGATATCAACCTCTATGCCCTCTTCTCCTTTGCCTTCGAGCGCAGATTTCAAACAACAGCAAAATTTTTGTAACGACATGATATGAGAGAGGCAAGGCTTAATTCATATTTGCTTAATATTTACTATACTCCTTCGCAACACGCATTGAGCGCCTAGTAGCTCTTTTTGGTTGCAGATCATCGGGATCTGCAAGCTCTCGCTTGACCGCCATCGTGGGTGTTTTACTCTTTGATCCATCTTGTAAGTGACCCTTATCCAATTCATTCACAGTCGGTCCTCCAATAATATTGTGAGGTACATTTTGATCAGATAAAATTTTCTGAAAATATGACCACCCTTGTGGTGCACCTAGTTTTCGCCTTACATCTCTGACAGCATATTGTAGAAGGTCATCTATGTGACTATTTCTAATAACATCAACAGTTGTTTCATCTATTATCTCCCCTCTCTCATTGAACTTCACATGTGGATCAATGAAGTCAAATAATCGCTCAGCGCGCACACGATATGGTCGAGGTGTTGACAAGGTTATAAATCGTCGCAACTTGTCACGAATCTGTCGCCCCTAGTCAATGTTTTCAGCTGCTAACTGCATTCGTCGATAGGGATCCTTAATCTTCTGAATTTCCATATCCTTTTGTGTTAGCTCCTTAAGTTGATTCGTAATAGGTTGATCTATATTTTTGACTTCCTGTGCACTTTGTAATGTAGTCAATTGTACATACTCTTCTTGAGGAATGACTACCATCTTTGAATACGACATGTTTGAAAATAATAAGGCAACAAAGTACATTGCTTAAAACTAACTGTGAACCGAGAAAACTGTCATTGGTTCAGCGGAATTA
Organism: Prostheceraeus crozeri; assembly: GCA_907163375.1. Classification (NCBI taxonomy): domain Eukaryota; kingdom Metazoa; phylum Platyhelminthes; order Polycladida; family Euryleptidae; genus Prostheceraeus; species Prostheceraeus crozeri. The sequence goes on along the minus strand of CAJQUW010004764.1, from coordinate 51,704 downwards.
GGTATGATATTTGTTCGAAATCGAAGTCGTTCCGGACATTCCTGGGTTAGATCAATAAATAGATAACCATGTGGTTTCTTTGTTACATCTTCATATATTTTTGAAAGTACTTTAGGTTGTTGAGGTAATATCTGTCTACTGAGATGATGTATCTGACTGCTACCTCTTGGATTTTTAAATATTGCCAAATAATGTGTATTCAAACTTCTAGTTCTTTGCTCTTTCCCTCCATCGAAGATGTTTTGGGTGATGTAGATAATAAAAGCTTCCCTATGATGTGCAGCTTGAATGAACATTTCAGTTACATCCTTTGAAGATTTGCTTTCTCGTAATAGATCATCTAATACTAGTAAGTCACCTGCTTTGATATCCTCAGTTGATGGCAACCCTTGCTTCACCTCATAACCTTTCTGGCGAAGTGCAGAATGTAGTTGTGGTTGAAATATTCCATAATACCATTTGACTCTCTTAATTTCCTTGTTAAACATTTCATTTCTATATTGTAGCAATTCAGTTACAAATGTAGTTTTACCGGACTGACTTGGTCCAGCGACACACATTGTGCGATCAGTGAATAGACGAAAATCTGTCATCTTATAATTCCATTAACATTAAACTCATCATCCCGCTAATTTTGCTTAGAACAACAAAACAGACACATGTTCCAGATCAAGTTTATTTACATTCAGAATAGAAACTTTCAAGTTACATTTACAAATTAAAACATTTGTGTTTCCTCATCACAATTAGGATTATAGAAAGTTTTCAAGTCAGCATCTTGGCGCTTCAACTTCAATTTAGGATTCCCATCTTTAGATTTCCGACCTCGGTTTTTGCTCTCTTCCTTCCCATCACTTGAAGCAGTCTTATCAATGTTAATTAAACATTTATCAATTGGTAGTGGTTCATAGACTAGTTGAAGAACCTTCATTTGTAAAGATGCGACTTTACCAGTCGAACCATGTGAGCCAATATGAAGTCCGGTAACGTGCACTAAGCCCATATAGCGGCCCCGTTTGAGATCCTCACATTCCATCGCGTTTGTAAAGAGATCGAATGCTTGAAAATGATCTGATAGTTTTAAAAACAGTGTATCGAATTCCGGCAATTCCTTATAACCAACTCCTTCCTCTAATGCCTTTCTCCAATGAGTGGGAGCACTTTCAGGCAGCTCAACACATTCTTTCGCGAAAGAGTCAATAGTTTTAAGAATCACCTGTTGCCATTTTGGAAAAGTCACTCGCATTTGTCTCATATTGCTATACCCTGATGTAGACATACCATTACTGTGGAAGAATGGAACTTGAAGATAAAAGCCATCATCACCATAATTTAAGGTTTGAAAGTAGAACGTATTTCCAATCCCTTGCACCTTTCGTGTCGGACGAAGCTTGAAGAGATCTTGCTCAAAAGCGTCACCTTGCTCTCTGATTGTATACATTTTCTGAGTCATGTTTCAACAAGTACTAATTCGGAGCTTTCAACCAGCGCAAATGAATTGTCACTTGAAAGTGGTAAAATATCATTAAAGCGTCTTCCTTCTATACACCTATATATGACTCATCAATCAAAGTGATGACGTGTCACTTTATGATTCGCTAACCTTATATTAACATTGCAGCAGTTGCTGCAATCCTTCCAAGTGGACTATTGATTACACCATTAATACTGTTTCCAATATCATTTAACATACTTAGAAACCCACCACCACCGCGCTGAATTAAGTTTCGCCTTTTCTTATCACTACTCCTTGGATTTGAAAACTTTTTAATGCTATTCAAAGAGCCAGCATTCAATAGAGGCTTGTAAATAGGTAGACATTTGTGTATTGCAAAAGCTAAATCACGAATGAAATCATCACTTGAATTTTGAATCAATTTACACTTCTTCTTATTATCATGTATCCTGTTTAACTTTCGCAACGCCTTTTTAAACTGACTTGAAGGTTTGAAGGACCGTTTCGATTGACGAGAAGATGCCTTCCGTTTTACAGACATTTTTATTCTAATATGGAAATAGATAATACAATTACAATTTTTGCTTAGTACTTACAACATTATACACAAAAGTTTACAAGCATTCACACAGAGTTTGTTGCTGGTACGTATAAAATTACATAAAACACTTAGCAAGTTGTAGAGGGAAACTGATATACACTCACATCGGCTAGAGTCTCATTTGTAGCAGTTATGAGCTGCTCAATGTCTTTCATTAGATGTTTTGAAATAGGACAGCACATACAGCAAGGCTTTAAATGGAAAGTCTTTAAAATATTGGCATAGTATGCCCGCAAACTGATCACCTCAGAATGTCCTTGAGCAGCCACATTGATGCTTACTGATGGCGGTCCACTGAACAAGTCCAGTTTGCACTTCTCACCCTTCTCGTCATAGTAGCTGGAGGTGATAATGTCATGGAGACATGTGTTGAGTTTCCGTTGGATACTGCTGCACCAACAGCGAGAGTATTCCGGTACAATCTCCGTTTGAGATAGTGGGCGAAATACTTCATTGAGCCAGAATCTTGCAACTCGTGTAAGAGCGTTGTTCACGACTCTCATCAACATTCTCTGCACCACAACGTCCTCTCCGCAGCGGAAATACTTAACTATTTCCTCCATCAGATCCACCAAATCCGCTTTATAGCCAGTTATATTCACGGCAGAATAAAATATATTGCCCGTGAAGAGTTGACTTCGGTAAATTATTGAAATGGGAATGTTGGTAGTGAACGACATGCTGATTGACATTGTATTAGCCTCAAATTATGCTTGAAATAGAACGGTACAATGTCCTCCTTATATAGAAAAGTCACACAAAGACACAATAGTGACCAATCACAGACCTGCATGATGACTCATCATGAACGATATACAGTGACTGTTGAAGATATTTCTTCATCGCAAAGGGGACAAGATGAAGTTTCAAAGGGTACGTAACATGTAGAACACATAACGCTATGAGAACATGGCAAAAAGAGAAGGGATCGTTCCTGTTTAAAACATTTAACGCAGTTCCGTTCACATAATAATTTAAATGTCTCTTGTTCTAATTTCCTTCTGAAGTCACTTTTATTGGGAGAACTTTTTATTAAAACACTGTCAGATGTCTCCTTCTTTCCATATCGTTCCAATTTGATCCTCCTAATTTCACTATCATTGCAGTGTAGCATGGAGAAATCCTCTATCCACCTACGATCCAAATTGTGATTCATAGCATGTTCATCTAGATCCATTAGTCGATCAACTAAATCACCAGCGTTGATATTTTCACTGAGATTTGTTACAGTTTCTATGGCTTTGAACGAATATCCAAGGTCTCTTGCGACAACCCACGACGTTGGGATACTAGTCATCATTATGTATGTCATCAAAAAACTATCTCATATTTATAGCATAGTTTGTCTACGTAAAAGGAAAATCAATGTGTCATCTTGATTACAATGGTTGCAATAGTCACAATAGTCGCAATTGAGCAAACCCATTCAAAATCAAACAACGGACGTCTATCGGTACGTACCCAAGTGCTCAGAACCAAACCACACAAGTTCGATCATAGACGTTCCGAAACACAGTGTACCAAACACATGTACCTATCCAGTAAAACAGATCTCATACAAGTTCCTATTGATAACACTGAATTATACATGTACCTATCCATGTGCCTATCGATAACTAAAGTATACATGTACCTATCCATGTACCTATCCATGTTCCTATTGATAACACTAAACTTTACATGTACCTATCCATGTACCTATTGATAACACTAAACTTTACATGTACCTATCCATGTACCTATCCGTGGCAAGTAGGGCACAGTTTTCACTACTGTGAACGGTAAGGTGCAAATTTGCAAAGGATTTTCAAAGACACATGAATATGACATATGAATTCTAAGTTAATTGTTTTCATATCACTATTGATAATATTAGCACTTGATGACTGCATTTGAGAATTTTGTTTTACTTTTTATGTAGTATAGAAACCCTTGTATAGACTCTACATATTTCCTCTTCCTATGAACATTATGTTAACATTGTTTGATCATAACTCTAATTTATTGTACTCTGTATTTAATCATTTTCTTCAAGATAATTCTCAAGAAGATTCTTCAATAAGCTTATAGCTTTATTCATCCAAATGCATGTGTGTCTAGTTGCCACAGAAGCTCTTAAAGGTGGATGTGCATGCACATAGAGAAAGTATATATTAGGTAGAGTATCGACTTGAAAAAAATGTGTGTATACAGTGAAGATTTTTTATATGAAAAGATTCAATTATTTGCGGTCTTTATATACGTCATACTATCGACATGAACCTAATATATAATGAAATATAGTATGAAACATTTTGGATATTAGATGGAATGCATATTTGCTAGCAAGCATCTTGATTAAGCAGAATTAAGCTGATTATCAAGGAAATTTCATGAACTGCATTTTAATGCAAGTCTTCATGAAAAACTTGAGATCTCATTGTGCTTATTGAGAAATTTTAAGTCACATTTTCATTTTCATCGTTGTGATTTTTTTGATTCACTAAATTTAAGTTTCATATCTTGAATCTGATCGTCAATGTGGAACCATTTGCATATTTTAAAGTTCATTGTGATAATTGTCTTTGATTATGTTATTTTGCTCTTCCAGTGGCAGTGGTCTTGCGATATGATCACACTCAAGAAAATGCTCTCATTATTGATGAGACTGAGCGTTAAAGTGATAGCTCATCGAATTGCTAATTTAACAATCATTATTGCCTCTCCAAGGTTGACATGACACGGAGGATTTGTGAAATGCTATCATTCCTTCTATTTTGCTATCATAATCAGTGAAATCCGTGCAAATTTCTCCAAAAGCGTAAAAATTTACACATCTCACATGTGGCACTTGCATTCAACTCGAGTTCATGTAATAAAATTGAAACTGTATACAAAATGGGTATTCAATTAATGCTGAGTTGGTATTATACCTAATATACTTACTCTATGGATGTGCATGTGGGCTGCAACGGGCTGGATATGCCGCATGACATTCATCGACAGGTGGATTTGCCAGTCCTATGCAAATTATTAAATGAGTACTAAAATGAGTACGAATTACCTACTGAACTTTCGAACCCACCTCTAAAATGAGTACTAATACTTTTGAACTGAAAGAGTATTAGATTTTGGGACTCATTTCTTAGTCGTAGTTAGTAGGTGCTCATGTTCAGCACTCTTTCTAGTACTCATTTGGAACTTTCTGAATAACAGTGATAGGGTTGGTGTTTTCAACCGCTTTCTAGCGACCTCGCGGAATCGATTTATAATTTCAAAGCGTCTGTCTTTCACGCTTGACCTTGGAGTATTTGCATCTAGAGTAACGACTCGGTATTAATCACATGGCCAATGTGATTGCAATTTCGATTTCATAGAATGAACTCTTGCTGTTGCTATATGCATACAGTAGGCTATCACGTGTGAGATGTGCATTTTTTTATTGTGCGGAGAAATTATCAAGGTTAACTAATTAATTGACTACCATGAACCTGTGAATTAACTTGAATGCTTGATCACTAATTGTCTGACGCTGAAAGATCACAACATCACAATGAGGGACAATGATCGTAATTCATTTCAATGACACACAAGAGGTCAATACACGCAGGGGAGATATTATTTAGATAAAATTTTAATTTAATGAATAACAAAATCATGTCAAGAAAATTGAATTAGTCCACTAATATATGCATGTTGAATTCTGGTCGCCTAGAAGATTATGATTCTCGCTAGCTATTTACAATTCTGCACAAAGCTAACCGTTTTACTTTGAATGCATTCTGCAGGTTATTCATCTAAAAAGGTGTCTTAAATTAACAGATCCGTTTAGCCTATTTAAAAATATGATCAACCAAAATTTGCTGAGTTAACAAGCTCGAAAAATGAGCCAAGACGCAGAATAAATTTTCAGTTTTTGCTCAGAGACATAAATTGTAATGCTGCATAAGTTTCATGCTATCATAATATTAAAATCTCAGATGCCGAACAGCTAGTATTTGCCTTTAAAAAATTGATGAAGTATTACTTTAGATAAAAGGGAACGTAATCTCCGTAAAAACTGAATCGTTCACTGTTCTGTGAAAAATAATGTTCACTGTATCCTGATATCAATGGCGTCTTCTCCGTGCGTGCGAGGTCTTCGGCGCATACTCACAAATAATTGACGAACATTTTAAAAATGAAAAGGGTCATCATTCATTGGATTTCATTAAAGTGTTACCGCGCGTGCTCGAATCACAGCTGTTTCTGCGAACAATCAAACACACGCTAGTGGTGTGTTCAGACGGAGTATTGAAGTTCAAAGAGAGCTGTGTGGCTGTGCGTGTGAGGCAGTAAGCGCACACCCTCCCCAATCTCGGCATTCCCGATAGACCCACGCTACGCCACTGACTGGTATGTTTTTGAATTGTGAGCTTGACTTTTCACAGATGTCGCGTGGAAGCAGAAGTTGTAATTGCTGATACAAAGAACAAATGTCTGCAATAGATCATGGACACAGTTGACGTCCTAAACGCCTTATGATTTGCATCCTCTTAGGCTTCGTATCGTCGCATGAGAGTGCAATTGATTTTAAGTATCAGCAGTAAAGAAAAGCAATTCCTGAATTTACATTTCTTTAATGTTAGTCAGCTCTACCCAATTTTTAGAATTAAATAAAGTTTTTGCCACATAAGAATAAGGAAACTCGAAAATGCAGCATTGGTAATTGGTTGAATACTGATGTCAATGTGTCATCGAACATTGTATAAGTGACATTCCATGATCCTCACTGTTATGCAAGATGGTCCGAAGATATGGTATTGAAGATACGAAGGGGTCCGTATCCAAAGGTCCGAAGAGTCACCATGTGAGGACGACCATATGGTCCGTACTTCTATGGGGTTCTTTTTTTAAGGTCCAAAGGGGTCCCCATAGTGACTTACAGGATAAAAGAATTCTTAAAGTCATGGGCAGGTTAAATGGGCCTACTATTTTATACTTGCCTTCAGATAACTTACCATACCATGCTAAACCCATTCTTTACTATCCACCACTTTACCAAGAGGAGAATTTGTCCTACAATTCCACGCTTGATTTGTCAATTTACATAAAATACTTTGTAAAATGTTTGCAACTAAAATTACCAATGAAGATAATAACCTTTAATTTTTTCCTACAGATTTTTCCAATTCTTAAAATCATTTGATAATTATGCACTTTATCCATGAGAAAAAATGAGCCTCAGGTGACTTTGTCTGTCAGTTCAATTTTCAAAGGAGGTACCTTCACTGTAAACCGTTGACTGACAATTGACAGACATTTATCCTACAAAATCTATTTTGTCGCTCATTGTTAATTCTTGTACGATGATTGCCACTGAACACTTACAATATCTAACAAAAAGCGACAAAATGAATAGCAATGAATTATAACTTAAATTTTATCAAAAATGTAGGTAATTAATTAAATTATGTCAAAATAAATCATCGTTTTGCCACACAATAATACAGATTGCCCAAAAGTCAAGCAATCACTAATCGAAAAAATCAGTCAATATTCAACAGTTCTTGTTTATTTTATTTGCATACAGAGCATCTTTTTCGATGTCGAAGGAGAACCTACAAATTCGTCGGATATCGCAGGATATTGGAGGTGACAATTTTTCGTCGGTTGATTTTGTCAGTAATTTTGTAGGATAATTGTCGGTCTACGGTTTACAGTGTTGGCACCTGTGAAATATGCTTAGAACACTACTTATAAGTTCATCCGACCCGTTTTCTCTTTTGTACCTCAAATACGCTCCAATCCAGAATACGGGCTGCATTTGTTACTTCGGACCTTTATTTGTGCCATTTAAATGCGGACCTTATCCAGATTTTATACAGAAGTGCTTGCGGACCACATAATTAGTTATATTCTGGTCGTATCTGGACGAATCATTTACAAAGAGCATGCAATTTAGAAAATGCGTCTGATAAACTGGTTATCCGGAACTTTTATATTCATAATACGGACCATTTTGCTTAGCAGTGTTGTTGAATGGGGAATCTGAAACTGTGGCCCGTCGAGACAAGACATGCATGGCAATTTCTTCAGCAACTTCTGTCATGAACGAACGCTTGTGGAGTTGTCTGTCCGTGCCAAAAAATGGGTAAAACCGCTGATGCAGAACGGTCGAAATTAATGGTAATAAAATCTGTTCATTATAATTGCATTTTTGACCGCTGTTGTTTTGCACATGTGAGAAACTTACTATTCAAGCTGCATTCGTTTTGCAAATTGCATTTGCGTATATTTTCCATCTTGGAATCCGCCAGCAAAATATGCTGTTGTCACCAACTTCACATGTTCGTTTCAATGGCTTAGTGTACAATTGTAAATACTTTTCAAAACAATAGAACTCCTTTGATTCATTTTGTAATTCTGTTGTGATGGGTTTGTGGTCCTACATGGTACAAAACATTTGACACACAAAAACAAATAAAGTCCAGAGGCCTTTGCCGGTTCACTTTACTGGACACGCCGGAATGAATGTGCGAGACTTGAAATGAGATTGTACAAACTACAAACATCGAATGAGAGGCCGGCGAAGGCTTCTCTGAACTTAACTTGTTTTTTTAATGTGTCGTATTTTTTACAATGTTTTACCATCACATTGAAATTACAAAATGAATCAAGGGTGTTTTACTAAAATATATGAATAAGCATTTATAATATTAAATCTTCAAAAGAAACGTTTACTTATCATCAATAATTTAGTGACAGTGTTAAATCAACTGAATTCCTACAGCACCTGAAGTTCTTCAAGTCACCACAGGTTTCGACGTCGCAGTTGCATAATTCAAACTTGATATAAGGTTCCATTATGACATCATCCAGCATTTAAATTCTTTTAATGAGTGACAGCCTCTTTTCACAAGTCATCATTTGACTTAAGTTCAACCGTTTGACTACAGCCAGTTACTTCTTCAACAAAGACATATGCCCGATCACATCAGGTGGCGACCTATCATTCGGATCATAGTTTGACCGCATTTGAAGTTGATCAATAAATTTGACCGGTCAGACAGTCATTGTAGCACGTGTGCAGGGTCTTGAATCAAAGTCTCAGGCCTAACAAGGATAGAAGGTCACATAATGGAATCCTGCTGGTTCATTGGTTTTCAAGGTTAACAATGCGTCCAATGAAGCGACTGTTCGATCCGTCGGCATCGAATTTGGCTTGTTTGATGTCTGTCTGCTGTTCCTATTCACGGTGCGCACTTTATTCACTTAATAGCAGATCATTGGATCTGTGTTGCGTCGGCGTGTCTTTTTAACTGAATCTTTTGATGTGAAATTCATTTCTGAACAGTGCATGTCTGTATTGAATTCAAATCAAAGAATACCAGATTCACTGACTTTTCCATCGCATTCATCCGCTGGTGAAAGTATTAGCTCCGCCTCCTTTCTGGAATTGCTGTTAAATCATAGCTTTTCTGCACTTGTGCGTATTCAGTCGCAAATTCATCTTTTTACGTCTTGGACAATTTCGTGTCAAATTCATTGACAAACTCCTCAATATGACTTTGATTATGAAGGCATCGTTATTCTGCAGTCTATCAATCATGAGTCAAATCATTTACTTATACATGTGTATTTTAACAATTGTGGAGACCAATGTCAATTTAAGTCAAGGATTAAACAGCATTTGGTTTCGACAAAACTTTCCTACAATCGGTAAGTCCCAAATTTTAGCTAATTGATTAGTATTGATGAGGTCTAGGCTATAAATCGGTTGAAATAAGCACAAACCCAATTTTATAATTACAAAGTCATGAATATTACTAAGTGAATCGACTTGAGATTAGTATGATATTTCAATCACATGCCCTCCATTAATTGTATTTACAGGGAATGTTAACAGACTGATCTGGGCATAGCATAAGTCCTTGTCAATTTCTTTCTTCACCATGCTGATGACAACTTCTCCTAATCACAATCTTAGTGACATTCATTACATGTTCTTTTTCCTGTAATGTCCTCAAATAAGACTGCCGGCATGTTATCTTGGGATAACACTGATTTATGTTAACAGATATGGATTGACGTGCATTGAACTGCTGCTGCTGTTTCATGCGACATTTCTCGTGATGCTATGAACAGATCGAATCTATTGGGAAGCTTTGAAATATCCCATCCTTTAGGATGCTGGCCATTGTCAATGTTTAAGCGATATGGAAGTTCATAAGTTTGTATATACTAAGTGATTTTTAAAGCAAGTCTCAGTGCTAAATCACATGAATTACTTGGTTCATGAATCAGTCTACTAATGAAGGCATATTGAGATATCATAGGAATCATCTGTTTTGACCGGGAATGCGAAGATGGACGGTGAAATGCTATCTATACCTTAATGGTGTTACAAAGCAAATTAGACGACCATAATTCTGCAGTTAAGGCCATCTAATTTGGAATTGGAGACAAATGACAGAAAAAAGACAGGTGAAATATTGGCTGTCAAACTACTTACTCAGTGACAATGTATGGAAGAGATTGGCAGTGTCTCATTCCAGGAGACCCTAGCAGACGACGCTGAGGTTCCCTGCTCATTGCGATGTACTCCAAAGCTCTATGTCTACGAATAGACATGCATAAAGTATACCAGATTATTGCATAGTTGTAGAATCATATTTCAGAATCCCTTCTATATTTGATAAAATTTGTTCCCAGGGAAACTTTTGGTAGAGAGGGATTCCATCGCGGAGATATCTATGGTCCTAATAATCTGGCATACTTTGCAACGGATAGAGGATAGCTATACGATTCTCTGACATAGCTGGTGAAATTATTTGATATACCCTCAGGCTAAAGCCCTCGGGATTCATCAAATAATTATCTTCTAACCTTTGTTTTCCAGTCGCCAGCCGTCAGGAAAATTTATCCTGACATCTGGGGCAGGTACGATAAAATTTCAATAGATACATAGGATTTATAATTACGTCGCATAGTGACATAGAGATTAGAAGATAAGGAATTCTATGGTCTCTGTCAGGCAAGAAAATCGCAGAAAATCAGGCTAAAGCCCTCGGGATTCATTAAATAATTTTCCTCTCTATATCGCACAGCCACCCTTTATCCATTACATAGACATGGATCGATTCCCGCGATCTTGGACGTGTCTAGGAAAGGTCATAGTTGTAATCAATTGATATGGAGATAATTTACTATTCATGCCTTCACATCACAGCATTCTATCAAGGTTGCCAGTCATAAAATATTTATGCCCTTCTTGGTCTAGTCTACAAATCAATCCTAAAAAGTGTGAACTTTTTAGAGCAGAGTCTTGAATCTTATCCATCAGAAATGCTCCGAACTAATGCTCCTAATTTGGTGTTGCATTGATTAATGAGGATGCTGTGCATCTGGATAAAGCCATTCAACAGGTGGTACGCAATCCATTTCATTATTGTAAAATACATCAGAATCCAGCTGAATTGATTGCTGTACATACTAATTAATACGCCCGGCCCTGTGTTGCAGAGAAATTGTCGGAAGAATCTGTGCAGTGTTCATGTACACTACAAGCATATCATCGATGGTCAATTTGAAATAAATTGTGACTTTCTATTTTCATTGATTTTCCCATTTTCTTATCTAAAACCTCCTTCTGTATAATACTTTGGACGATTGGTGAACTTTATTCGAGAATTCAAGGGCGATGAAACGATATAGCTTGGGTGATTTATTTCCAGCCGTGAATTACTGAACTTTCATTAAACGAAAAATAGTAGCTATTTTTATCACAGCAATGCGCGACTATTTTGATATTCACCGACGAAATTTATACGGATTTCGTAATCAAGTTAAATCCTTTTCAATGTTGTTCCTGAATTGCCCAATATGGTAGGACCTTAAAATCGTGGAGTTACCAATCATCACCGCTTGTTTTGCTTTTTATTCAATTTGATCCTCGCATTTTATGAATCACTGACATCATAATCACATTTTATTTTTGGCATCATTTTATAAGATCTTCCGAAGGAATGGATATTCAAACGATTCTTGCTTAACTTTTAGCATTTTCATTTGTTATATCAATCAAATTATTATCAGTTTTTGACGTTTCAATTTGTTTTTTGCATCATCGGTAGATTTCATTTTGATTATAATTATGTATTTTACTTGTATAACAATGAATAAGGCATGGGCATACTGCTGCAGTGACTGAAGTAGCAAGTAAAATCATCACTGATCACTTATCATTTAGTCCATGACTCCCTTGAGCAAAGGAAATAGACTATCAAAAATGTTCCAGAAAGAGTCCATAATACTCCAAAAAATACACTGCCATGCTGAATCAACTTTTGCAAGCAAATCTTTTTGCAATAAGCCTTCTAATTGCACAAAAATTAAATATGTTTAAAATGTTCACATCAATAGCCATTGATGCTACGTGCCGTAGGTGAATAATTTTAATTACTAGCACTTAATATTGCAGCTGTTATTGACAGTTGCTTATTCTTGTGGGAGCTTTGTTATTTTTTGGCCTCTTCTTGACTGGGTCCAGAATCTTCTTTCAACAGATTTCCTGTATGAATTCGCGTGGTAGAGTATTGGATAGCTGTTTACTACTTGTTTCATGGTTTTATCCAGATGTGCACAAACTACTGTCATTAATCAAGTCTGCCAAAGTCACTGGCCTCCAGTCCAGTACATGGCATGGGAGTTGAGCGGTCATTAGATATCTTATTTTAATCATAGATGTTCCTGGTTGCATAGACATCATATTAATATTGCCATAATGCATTTCAATGAAGGAGCGCAATAAAGCATAGAATAAAGACTGTCTATTCATTCTAATTTAGAAACCTATGGTTTAATGTACTCCTTAAAGTTTATGCACTCTTTGGAAAGCATGAACGTAGTTATGGAAGCAATGATCAAAAAGATTATTGCACTGTAAATTTGAAATTCATATCATGGACTCACTAAGCCTGAAATTTAAAAATATGCACTTTACTATATAGGCCTATACAGAAATGATTTGCAGTAGCATTCAACAGATAGTACATTCTGCACTTTGACATCAACTCACCAACTAATATTGGAAAAAGTCAAACGTTTACTAAGTCAAGATGATGTCATAAGATTTAGACACGTGTCTTGCAACCATCAGGAAAGAGAGGTCATACAGCTGTTTACTGAGTGCTCATTGGCTCTCCAGTTCTGTATCTTGTCCAATATGACAGCTCTATCTTCGGCATCGAATGTATCGTCCTTGTCTGTCTGCTTTTTATTTTCACAACTTCGTACTTTACACATATTACAACGGATCATTGGGTCCTCATCATCATAGTGCCTTCATTCACCGAATACATAAATGTGTTTGTCATCAATCAACTGTGTATAGCTCCATTGAAACTCTATTAAGGAAAATCGGACGCCGCCCCGAATTATCAACACATCGGGGCCATCATCTCTTCGAATCGCTTGCAATATAAGCTTTCCTTCACTTCTCACTTGTGGATCATTCCTATTGTGGTTCGACGCTCCATCCAATTTTTACTTTTTTAAGCGCTTGTCGCAGGTTTGTCTCATGTGAGCTGATATGACGACGTTTGCAAGTTTATCTACCGGCATATTCGGAAACAATGCCATTAAAATAAGATTCATTTGCCTATTCGTATATTTCTTAAGCATCACTGATGTCACCGCCAACTTCCATCTGGACCTAAAACATTGGTTAGGGAAAGACGTTCCTACACTCGGTAAGTTGTAAATGTCTTTTTTGTGTATTATCATTTATCAATAGGCACCCAAAAAAATTCAACAATTTGCAAAACATTTGAATTTTTACATCAAAAATATCCAATTATATTGCAGTGATATTCAAAAAATGATTCGAGCATACAGGCCCTATCACATTGATTAAGGTAGCTTTGTCATCTCAGAGCATCTTTGGATGGTTGCAGCAGACTTGAAACCGGACGGCCGGTCGGTCAATTTAATTAGACCCATGTCGACCGTTGACGACATTCAGTCTAGAATAGATTGCTTAGTCAATCATTGCAATATTAAGAGCATTGTAATTCAAATCAAAACTTTATTTCTATTGCATCAAGATAAAAACAATGTACCTGAAGCTATTGGAGAGAAACAGAAGATAAAAATACGTGTACAAAGCAGTAACAACAACTAATCCTAAACATATGCGTGTTCTAGCTCAAAGCGGCCAATGGGAGGTCTTCGTTTCAGAATCGCTTGAGCGTTCCTTCGTACGAGAGTCACTGAAAGCAGACCATATATTGACTCTCTGCTTTCCGAAATCTTGGCATTTGTCTGGGTTGAGAGTCTCTGTGCGATGCGCTCTATAAAAGTCATAGCTTCCTCACCGAACCCTCCATATGCACTCATTTCAAAGGGGAGGCAAACCCATCCTAGTTTGCGACATTTTTCGCCATTTTTAGCGACCTTCCGTGCCTCTGCAGCTCTCAGCAACTCATGAATCGTAGTGTTCGCTCCATTTACGTTTTCTTGATTGAGCGGATGAACCACGGTCACATCAACTGCTGCAGGCCTACCAAGGGACCATTCTGGCACACAAATATCTGCGGGTCTTGAATTTTATTGACTCTGTCCCAGGCCGGCACCGCACTCGAGCTTTGGTCTCAGAAGTGTTCGTCTGCACGTCTTGAAAATTACGTCCCTTATGCTGTTGTGTCGATTTACGACGTCACCATCTCTTCGACAGGTTAATTGCATGATGGCCGAGTTGGTCGAGTGGTGACGTTGGATGGTAGCTGCAATTTGCACCACTTTCATACAGCGGAAGCCCTAACCACCACTTTATGGCAACATTCATCTCATTCGGCTCTATTGACAGACCCAAACCGGGAGATGGAATCACACGAAGCCAATCCGCTGCATGCGGCTCTACAATGTTCATCAGAAGTATTTGATCAGCTGGAGAGGCTTTAGCAACCTTTAAAGAATTGTAATTAAGAGCATGTAAATGTAACATAATTTGAAAGTATCTACGTATATACTTTGTGATATAAGTATTGCGAACTTTCAACACTAAAAAAATTGCCGGCAATTTATACATGTAGTTCAAACCCTATTTTATCTCAAACAAAGTTTTCAAAATTCTAGCCTACATGAATTTTGGAAGCATTGTGTATTCCTCATAAAATTATTCCAGATCTTGAATAATTTCACTACATGGAATGGTTCATATATGGCCGCTGAAATGCATATGATTGCAATTCAAAATCGTCGTATACACTATTGCATGCGAGACAGTAACATATGCATTGAAGTAAAATGAAATTTGTATCATAGAAAAGCTCGAACAAGCGCGAAGAAATCTTTAGTATGCTCGTATAGAGAAGAAAGCTCTGGGTTTACCAAACGAAACTCAAACGTAGCTTCCAATTGGATTTGCAATGTGATAGAGGACACATTCCACAGTATATACTCAAAACCACTCAAAATTTCACAAATAGTCTGGAGGACGCCAAATGTGCATAGATCAATTTCGTGCTTTAAAAATGGACGGGGACCGTCCTTATAACAAACTGATACGTAAAGCAGCTATCTCACCGAAGTTTTGTCATTAGGATATTCGGATTTTTTGTCCTAAGCCTTCACCAAATATTTTCAGCCGACTAGAAATTTTCAGCGGGTATTGTCACTCCGCACAATGCAGCATCCTATAAGCTTCATGAATAGCACCGTTTCATTCTTTTTTGACTGGCATTCTTCCACCTTGCTTCTGAGGACTTTCCGTTTAGATGACAATCGTTGTCTGAAATTGTCTATTTCAGCGTTGCGCAATAAAATGTGTGTGTGTGTGTGATGAAGAGTGCTTTTTGAGAGAGCAATCTAAAATAAGTGAATCGCTTATGTAATATGCATAAAGGAGTCTGGCCGATAGTACGGGTTTCTGCAGGGAACGAGACCGAAAATGAGACTCATAGAATGATGTGCAACCTATGGCCACTACGAATTATCAGCACGTCTGCCCGGTCCCTCCTGTCAGACAGGATGAATGAAAAGCACATGTAAATCGAAAGCGAAGAAGACAGAAGACTTCAATGAAAATATAATTTTCAATGTTTTGTCTGATGTAGTGAAATGAAATTAGTTTAATGCCATAATTTGTGGCATCGAATGTCTTCTGACAACTTTCTATCATATTCATGTACCTCTGTTTTTGAACATTTCTAGACTTTTAACTAAACATTTTTAGATTTGGCAAGTCCCTATGTCAAACACAATATTTTGACCAAGTTTTGTCACATTTAACCCTATTTTCGCATGCATCATCGATGAGAAACATGATAATACCACGTACATATGATAGGAAAGGACCTGAAGACATTCTATGCCAAACATTATTGTTCTAGACCGAATGCTTAATCACTATATCTGAGAAAACATTGAAAATCTTATCTTCACCAAGAAATCAATCTACTTCCATTATATTTGCATGCGATCTTTGATCCTGACGAATGAGGAGCAACCCGGTAGAGCATGGCAGACGCGCAACTTCGTAGTAACCATAGCGTGTGCATCAATCAGTGAAAGTCTCAATCTCCAACTCGTTCCCTGCTGAATCTCGTTCTGGCGGATGGACTTATGCTAAAAGATCTAGAACAGCTTTCATAAAGAAAAATCTAGAAGCTTCAGTAGCTCATAAGAACGTCATTCATACAATTTTAATTCATGCACTCTTGAAAATTTTGTTTCTTAGCATCTTTTTTAGCAATAACTTGGTTTTATAATTTCATCTTTGGGTTTTTGAAAAAAGCATGCGCTTATTGGTTTTCAAATATTGGATTTGGTTTTCTTAATGCAATGCTGGTTTTCCAGCAAATAATATTTTAATGAATTTTAACCGAGTGATATAAAAGCATCATACCAGAGTAGAATAATCACAGCACAACACCATATTATTATACATCTCCTGCTGCAGAATTAGATGGTTGGACATGGTCAGTAGATGGCTGATATCATACGTTTGCAACCGTGGTTATTAGTGTTTATAAAACGCTGATGATATTCCGCTTGAAAAACTTCTGCCAATCTTTCAAGAAGCATGTGTTTTAGATGTGTTTATTTACATCAATGAAATACTTGCCGCACTACCTCCATTGATTTTATAATCAGTCAAGCTGCTGTAAATCTAAGACGCGGATGGGAAAATTTTTAATAAAATCAATTTAATCGATAAGAATCTCTAAATTCTGCCTCAAAGGATTGAAGGGTCCAATAACGAATAGAAATCAGTGCAAAATATTCTAAATCTTAACTCCGATAACGTAATGCCGAATTTCAGTTTTGCTTTGTGAAAAAGTTGAAATCAGCGATTAAAAGCTATTACTACGAAACTGGTATGGTTTACGTAATTCCAGGGCAAGTATTAATTGATGTTATTCTAGCTGGTGAAAACATGCTGTTGTCTGTTTGATAATCATCAATTAACAAACACAATGGCAATCAATTGACAATTACACATGACCATCTAATTCACAGCTGTGACTTAGCTGCAGACTTGTATGCGCAGTCATTGTCTCTTTTGACAGTAGAAAAAATCTTTTCTATAATTCTTGAACGTTAATATGTTAGAATCGACGTGCTCAACGAAGCTTAACGAAATTGAAAACCTGTAATGTTCAGAACGTCTTCATGTGGAAAATAGCTGATATGAGAATGCAAATAAGCATTATTTGTATTTTATATAGCCCTAAATGCCTCTAGAGAGAGTCAAAATGACCTGCAGTCCTTAAAACAAAAATAGCTTGAGATATCTGGGAGTTAATGAAGCGAAGCTGCAATGAATTGTAGGCATCTATATCAAGGCATACCCGACAGCACAACAATCATGTTGTTCTGAATCTAGAATGTAGATTACTCTTTCTAGGATGCTACCTTCGCAAATATTTCTATCATTGACAAATATATTTCATTATGGATCATTGGTTTAATTACCGGAGGCCTGTATATCAAACTAAGCAGACGTCCTGATAAAATTACCAAACAAGATAATGCCCACAGATGATAGGAATACTCATGCATAGTTATCGTTTCTCAATTCTTCGATCCCGACACTGATGTAATGTAGACAAATGTTATTATACATAAGATCAAATAATTCGGGATATTTGATTCCGCTTAACCGTTAGTTCAAGTCCTGACCGATCATCATGTACGATTGCTGAACCGCAATTCTACGCAATGTGCTCTAAGTTGTTATAATATCAATATATGACATTACATACATGTTGTAAGCTAGCTTGAGATATTTCGAAGAGTCTCTGCGGGACAAAGCACAGCATCTAAGCCGGCATATAAATTCCGTGCTTTAGAAATGTTCGAGTCTGTGGACATTTTTCTGTTCAAGCTACAAGTGTTTGGGGTAATTAGAACTTCTTTTCGTTTACTCTCGATTTCCAAGGCAGTAATTAACAGTGCCATTTTGATTCTTCATTAACGTCCACTGTATAGTAACGGTCAGGTTAATTGTAACTCATCTTTGATGAGCATTATAGGGCCATAAGCAAAAGTCCATAAATTTGCTAACAAAGTATGAAAAGTTCTATCTGATTCGGTAGTGACAGAAATAGTCCTCAGTTTCCTAGCTCTGGTGGCTTCTGATTTCAAGTTACTGAAAGCTTCATATATTTTTGGAATCAGAAATTTGGATGAAATAAGCTTCATGTACAGAACAATCCGGCATCTGAAGGTTGTGCCCGTATATTCGCATGCTTAAAACCACACATTCGTAAGGGTGTTTTCTACTGCATGAGCATTGAACATTTTTCTCCCATTCCTGTATATGAAGAAAATTGATTTCAGCATTATTTCTGACAGAGCACTAAGAAGAGTCATTCAAAAGTTTGAATAAACGCAACATCTTTAACTGTTTATATGGTTCAATTTTGTGTCGGCGCATGTTAATGCAGAAAACCTAGACCATTTGCAGTGCTACTTCGATTTTTCGTATCAGATACTAGTTTCAGGAATATTATCATTCATTATTGATTAATATTGTTTGGTATTCTCTGCTTTGATATGCCGTTTTTATCAGCCCTTCTCAATTTTTCCTTACAAAATTAAGATGGAGCATGACGTTAAAAATGATGTCATTAAATGATTAAACATATTAACTGTCAAGTCAATGAAAATGTCCTCTAATTCCAGACAGTCTCATCTCGTGTTTTATCGTTATGATAATTACCTAATTTGACCTCTACTTAATTGTCAGTCTATTAGTATCTCAATTCGCAGAGTCATCAATTAGCTCAATCATTTATATCTCCGTTGTACACGTATTCTTCAATTTAAAAAAGCGTTTCTGATATTCTGTTAAGGCCATTATTAAAAGTCAAAAATTTGTTTACATGTAGTTAAGCAGATTCCGACGGAGAATTCTTGATTGAGGAGTGACAGAAGCAGTCATCAGTTTTCTGATTCTAGTGTTTTCAAATTTCACGCTGAGTAAAATATATACCGGAGGTTGCATGTATTTTCAGAATCAAAAATTTGGACGAGACAAGTTTAGTGTACAATCAGGTATCTGAAAGTTGTAATCGGATACCTAAAACTACGTATTCGTAAAGATGCTTTCAACTGCATGAGCATCCAAGATCTCTATCCAGTTCTTGAATTTGAAAAAATTGATTTCAGTCAAATTTGGTATTATTTTTGACAAAACATTAAGAGTCATTCAAAAGTTTGAATAAATGCAGCATCTTTAGCTGATTGATCAACGGTTTAACTTTGTGTCGGCACATGTTAATGCAGCAAACCTAAACCATTTTAGTCATACATATATTCACCGGTTCCAGTCAATATTTGCATTCTTACACTGTGCATAAATCTCATTGTTGTAACTTTATGCAGTTAATTTTTTTTCTTTACAGCACATGACCATTCGCGAATTGTGCAAATCATCCGTCCGAAAATTCTTAACTCAAGCCACGACGGCAAACCTTATCCATCCTCCGTCTACCTCAGTTTTTATATTCAGGGAGAGCCGTTAACAGTTCATCTCAGTCGGCGGGATGATCTTCTGTCTTCAGGGTTCATCGATCGAGAGCGGAACATTAATCCTCCTGAATGCTACTACTCTGGAACAATGAACGGTTCCAGTGTTTTCATGGCAGCAGTCAGTCTATGTCACGGTTTAGTAAGTAATCCATTTTCTTGAAATACTCTGAAATACATCAACTTTGATAATTGCTGGTTTAGCTCCCCCGTTCTCAATTTTAAAATTTGTCAAAAGCATATTAGAATTAACCAGTCACCGCACCAGGTATATATAGCGAACAGGTACACAGCTATTTTCTATAGGAATAGTTCAGTTTCAGTTTTTGGAAAGAGATGTGAGCGATTTCTGCTGATCAGATGTAACCTGAATGAGATACACGATTGCTTGTGCACGACTCATGTGTTATTTTCAATTGGTTATTCGTGAGACTTTCAACTAGTCCGGCCGTCCGAGCGTGTTTGTGCCGGGAACGAGGCCGAAGAAAAGACTTTCAAAGAGTGATGTGCACCCTATGGCCAATATACATGTAGGTTGCGATTTCTCCATTGGAAATACATGTATAAATAGGGGTATTCAATACAAACTATTTATGAAAGATGAACACCTGATCCGCCTGTCAGGAAAGTTTGTAGTAGTCGCGAGGTGCACAGTGCTATGTGAAAATTTCATGTGCGACCTCGTTCTCTCCACAATTTTGTAGTAGCTCTCGAACTATATATTCAACACAATCACACTTTTGTCGCGAATATGAATGTCTTCATCGGCCTCAGCTCAGACGAGTTGTTCCCAAATTTTGACATCCTCCCACGTCCCACGTAAACCAAAAAGGTCTTTGATGAAAGGATTAGAATAAGGATATACATATGATAAGGAAACAATGTCTGGCGCATGCTATGACGAACCGAGCACGGGTGAATCAGAATCATGTGACGGTGGCATAACGTGAATCTGCAGTAGATCGAAAGACATGCGGAGCATGCTTGTCCTCATTATCCTTCACATTGTGAATTACCCGTATGTCTTTTTTTTAATGATCAGTCATCTTCCAATTGATCTCGTTAACCGAAAATATCCGTTTTTGTTCCATATCATTTTCTCCTATGCCAGTGGATCTTGAATCGGGTGCCTATTCAAGATAGCTGTGTTGATTCATAAAAATACGAATGTTTGTCTTTTGAAGGTCATTACTAAGTCAAAACCCAACTATTTCGAATGATACAGATATAACTACGAGACATTGGTCGGAAGACCTTGAGAATGCGGCTCAGTTTAGAACTGTGAAAAGCTCTGAAACCTGTTGATAAGGTCAAGTAAGTGAAGTTAGCGTAGCAGACTGAGAGCCATACTAGTTTTCCTGTGGAAGAGCGAAAAGGTTTATACCACAAATCTTTCGCTCACAGAAAGGAGATATTGAAATAACATTCCCGGAAGAGCGGCGTGAAACTGCCCTGTGTGGCGAGGGTTAATAGATGTGAGGGAAGTAATCGGAAATTCCATTGAACTCCCCTTCCACAATGGTGGGCACGATAGACATAATTTACCTTATCTCATTGACGTCATTATTTTAACAAGTTCATGTCCTTCTTTTTCCAAACTTTCAGCTTGGCTTACATGTATTTGATAATGAAAGAGCTTGCAAAAACAGATCATAGAAAATGTTGGTCCATTAATCATGAAATTCATTAGTAGGTAAAGAAGGAATGATATTTCTTAATTGGACATGGAATTGATCCATGGATTAAGACAACGACTGATAAGATAAAGAGCTAACAAACATGAGAGAATTAATATGGATTAATTCACGTGATCAACATTCCCAGACATTGATAGTGCATCAACTACACTGCTGCTTACATGTTGTTAAAATAATCATTTGAATTGAAAACATGACCTGATTGTCAGTGACATTTATGCACAGACATGAGTGACAAGTAAACCAGATGACCTTCAATATAAGGACATGGCTGTTTCAGGACAACTTTGTTGCTGAACTCATCCTCTTATGTTTCTTTGTTTTTGGGGGACGTAGGTTACATTAACACTTATATTTTACTGAAGTGATCAAATTTAATTTAAAAAGGGTTTGCTGCGTCTAAAGAGTTCACGAAAATACTAAATGATATCGAACTTTCATTATCATCATCATGATGAAAACGGACTAGTATTCCTTGGAATGGAGCGATTCTTCCCTATATGCAGAGAACAAGACACACATCAAAAATGATTTGTTGTCGACTTGAGGCTAACACAGTAAACACAATTGAAAATGGATGCGAAAATTGCATCCTTAACATACGTATATTGCATAATAATAAATTACATTGAACATTCTTCCCCCTAACCCTCTCAAGTTCTAATTTGCACTATGTATGTGAAAATGTGTGCAACACTCATTCTATTGTGTAATAAACAATATCAGCACTATTCACGGCATTGAAAATTTAAAATAATGTTCATGGCATGATCGACCATAATCATGCAATATAAAATGATGCTATGAACACTATTGTCGTCTGTCCACGACCGGTGAAAAAGTGTGCAAAGCATTTCAAAACTCTACAGGGAGAAAAGTGTTAGATTTTGAACACTTGAGAAAGCTTCAGGAGATTGATAAAAGGCTTCCATGTGGTGCTTACTATTCTTATTATTTCTTACTATTGTCAATATCCTACTTATTGTATTCTTCTTACTATTTCGATATCATTTTGAAATTTTTACCTATTTCATGTGATGAAGTCACCATCCCTTTTTACTTGATTGACCGTAGGTCAATGAAATACTTATCGGAGCTGAACATCATTTTTACAATTTGTATGACTTGTAAACTTTTTATATTTTCTGTCGAAATAAACACTTGGCCTATTCCCTGATTTTCTATTTCCTTTACAATATCTTAAAGCTACATGTATAAACAGGGTGACTTGTAAAAAATGTAAAATATAATAAGCATTCTTATGACGCAGATTATAGGAAACTAAGTCCCATAACTAAGTCTATTTGCATTAAATTGCTACGGTCGTTCGTCGAATAGCTCGACGTATTTGAACGCCATTTACTGATTTATCGAGCCAATAAATACATCACTAGTTGACCCAGGTGAGTTGACCTCTCAGTTCATGCCTGTAACGAAATAGACAAAATATTATCTGACGTCGAGACACGTCTAGTGTGTTGATTATTTGTTACATCAGTCGCATGAAAATATTACTGTATGATAAAGTGCAGGATACATTAACAAGTAAAGACGCCAAGCAAGAGTCAAGTGCTTGCATTAACGAGAGTAAGACTTAACCATGTAACCCGAAAAATCTGAGAAAGATAGTGCAGTGCGTACAAAATTATGACATCTTTAATTACAACAATTTTCTATACAAACACTGGTTTTGTCCTGAAAGTGGATATGAATATGTCCGGTAAATGTCTAACGCTACTCTCAACCTCGATGAAATGTTGTAAATATCTGCAACCTGACGCATTTGCCTAAATCCAGGACTTCAAGATGCCGATGGATTTTGTGCGCTAGTTAAGTGTAATGTCATGAAGATAACACACATTCAAATGGTTGATGAATGTGACATGTATTTTCTGCTGTTTTATGAATGATTTGAAAGAAAGTACATGTTCCTCTTCATCATGACAGCATTTTGAAGAAAATCGAGCACAGACAGTCCTTTTCTTTGAAATTCTGCAGCATCGCGCATCGTGAAAGGATGACTTAATCCTCACTATATCCTTGCATATTACTATATGCTGCGACTAATGTTCAATAATATTCACTAGATTCACGCCAATATCTCGTGGCATTTACCACAAGCTTTCGGCTTCAAGAAAGTCTTGTTACCTCCATCGCAAATTTTGATTATGACTCATTTCCTGAAGTCGAATTGTTTTGAGTCACATGTTATCTTTTATCTACAGCAATATATTCATTACAATTATTTCTAAATTTTGATGCGTAAGTTCACAGTTATTCTACCGTCAGTGGTCAGAGAATCAAGATCATGTATTTTAGAAATTTATTTGCTGCCAATCAATGTCCTGTATTGTGAATAAAAGGCGTCTTTACATAAAAGGCGTCCAAGCAATTAATATATCTTACTGAAGCTGCCATTTCTAGAAACGAGGGGATATTTCAACAATCATTCTTCATGAGGCATGTGTCAACTGATCTGTTGCAATGATAACATAATTTTAGCTTTTGCTAGTTTTAGCATTGATAGGGCTATATAAGCGAATATGTTAAGAAATGAAATATGTACGATTCAATGATTGCATGTCGAAATTGCTAAATCTTGAGAGCTGTGTATTATGAAAACTGTATGTACTCTTTGGCATCCTTGATGTCAATTTCATGATGTGATTACTTCATCTTGGCATCGGTCTCATGAAGCAATAGGTCATTAGCAGCAGTTTCTGAAAAGACAGAAGCAGCCCAGTGCTCCCAATAACCTCATAAGCCTTTGATCAAACAATGCAAGTTTATCACATAATTAAGTTGCAGGCGGGCATATTGCGTAAGTACTTCGATTAGATGAAAATATCGCATCAATTCTTTAATCCGCAAAAAACGAAAATACAGCTGCAGCTGAATCTAGGGACTGTTCGACCCAGAGTTTCACATCCTAAAATAGTCTGTAACTGATGAGTGAGAGTTGCGTTTTAGTATTCTTCTTCTTGAAAACAAGTGCCCTATCATGTGCATCAAAATCTCTTGCATAGTAGTCTACATCAACAAAATTCCAATAGTCATTTTCAGTTAACATGATATTTATGTTAATATTTTGAAGTATTGATTAAGTGCTGTGCATTTTCTGTAACACACTTTGCCCTAATTATGGGAGGGTTCAATAGCATGACTTGTTTTAAAGCTTGATTTTGTTTTTTAAATTTTCTCAAATAGCTACACTGTACACTGAAGAGTACGAAAGCTGGCTGATTTTGACTACGAAATCGATGTACAAAACGAGAATAACAAAATGTACGAAAGCGCTGTTGTTCGTGCTCATACACTACGAAAGCGACTGCCTTTCCTATTGGATGATAAAGATCACCCATTGGAAAGCCAATCACTTTCGTACTGTGTGAGCGCGAACAATAATGCTTTCGCACATTTTGTTATTCTCGTTTTGTACATCGCTTTCGTAAGTAGCTTTGGTATTACACAGTTTACAGTGTACATGCGATTAGGATTTTACTGATGCGAATTACTAAAAATCTACTTTTTGGCATACTACTGACAGCGCAACGATGTCAAGACGCTGCTTCTGCAAGCTGAATTTTTGTTCAGCAAACGATCATTGACGAAATGCAAGGAAAATGCGGAAAATCCGTAAATGATTTGGTATATAAGCTTCCCTGAGATCTGTGAAGGTGTGACAACAACAACTGGTCTGCGTGTAACAGAAGTCGTCCTCGTCAGGATCACTTCTCCGATCGTCCTTACTGTATGTAATCAAAATTGAGTGCGATTTAATTCTTCTTTGATTTATTTTTCTTTACATGGTAGGATTTTAGTCCTTTCCTTCTCCATTGGACAGTAAATATCCATGGCACTATTATGGTGTATCACAGACTGCCTTGAAATTGATGAATGTTCATTCTCGCATGTAGCCAACAGCGTGTCATGCCAATTCTTATTCTGCTGTTTACTCTGGCAAGAGGCAGCGAGAGTTGACAGTAGACACTATGCAAAAACATTTCGGACTTCAATGTTTTCAATGCATGGGCCTACTACTACTGCATGCCCTCAGCTGTCTGGTGTTCAGATGGATTTCACAATCACTAATTGCACATTCATACAACACGCACTCGCTCAACAAAGTTTATTATCCCATTCATGCACATGAGTGTAAGACATTACCGCACTTTCTATTTTTGTTAATATGTCAAAGTTTCCAATGTCAATTAAATAGCTGCATTAACAAGGGATCAAAAGCAGCTGTTTTAAAATTGCATTTGCTAATAAAGGCAGGATTTAAGCATGATTTTATCATCGTGCTACCTTAAAACCATGTTCTCAAATATGGTTTTAAAACTGTGCTTCTAAAACATGAGTTTTTGTGATCTGCCAAAAACTTCCATGGGCCCATTGCTTGTCGGGGTCCTTCACGATTCTTCTCCATAGGCTTCTGTTCGTGGTTTACCTGGCTAATGTTTGCAGGTTTGCACCGCGCCACTGCCACGTCGTCCATCCACTTCCGTCTTGGTCGTCCTTCCTTGTTTGTTCCAAACATGCCAAGCATGTCGAGACGCACCAGTCGTCCATCTGTCATTCCGAAGATGTGTCCGAACATGCCGAGTTTCCTATTTACTTCCATCTGCATAAGGCTCATTGTTGGTCGTATTCCCTTTAGTACGTCGGCGCTTGTTATCTGTTGGAACCGTCTTATGTTCAGCAATCCTCTATAGCAGCGTAGATGCTAGATGCGTAGATCCTCTGTAGCAGCGGTGATGCGCCTCACGTCTTCCTTTTTCAAGGTCCACGTTTCAGCCGCGCACAGATCGAGCTAAACACACATGTCTGCAGCACCATCATTTTTGTCTGAATGTCCTTGCTTCTCTACACTCTTCCAAACTGTAATGTGTAATGTTCCAAAAATGTAATGTGTCATTTTACAGTTTGCGCTTTCATGTAAATGCCCAAGTGGCCATTGCATTGCGGTTTTGAATGTAGCTTCTCATTCAAATAAACAATTTTGACTATTGACTATTGAAAAACCCGCATAGAGCACTCGTGGCCATTCCGATACGTCTGTGGATCTCTTCGCTGGAATCATTGTTGGTCGTCAGCTGGCTGCCCAGGTATACGAAGCGGTCTACCGTCTCTATTGGCTGATCTTCAATTTTGATGGCATGCGTTGTTGCGTTTCTACCAAAGACAAAGACCTTCGTTTTGTCAGCATTGATTTGCAATCCCGTTCTTTCCACGTATTCTGTCAAAAACAGGGCTGCAAAAACATATTTCCAAACCAATTGTCTAATCATGCTCTTTTGCTGTTTTTCTTAAATTTGTTATTCAATTTTTTTTTAATTTCTATTTCCAATACGCCGATGAGCGATTCAGAGTAAATAAATATGAATGCGCCATCATCAGAAAGAGTATGCGCCAAATGATAATTACATGCATAATTATTTTCGCATAATAGGCTTACTGAGCACTGCTGTAGGAATCAAGTAAGCCACAAGTCTCGCGGGATGTCATTGTAGGTATTTTTCGATGCTCCTGAAGAATTATAGTTTAGTTTTTGCTAAATCCTCAGTGCTTTAATGGGTCCGTGAAAAGGCAAACTGCAGTATTTGCTGAAACTCACACTGTCACATGACTGCGTCATAGAGAAATGCGGTTAGCATTATCCTAGCAAAATAACCTGCGATGGGTGCTGACCAATTGGTGTGCAATATCATCAGCGCTAACTGATGTCATGGATTAATCTCAGAATCCTAGAAATGTCATTTCAGTTTTGTACAATAGCACCTGCTAAGAATTTCGTCAATTGTTTACTGCTGTCTTTCAGACCGGTGTGATCTCATTAAGACATCAGGAATATTATTTAGCGCTTGCGAAGAATGTCTCAAGGATTTCCAATGTATTCAGAAAAAATCTGTTGGAAAGTTCACATTACCTGTATCTTCATCGTGCAAAAATAGATGGGAAGCCTGTGTGTTCGTTGCGAACAGGTAAGAACATTTTTTCTATTGCTATTTCTGTTTAGATTCGATGCGTAAGCAAGTTTTCTTGAACAATCGGTTCTTACGATGTGAGTAAATAACTGCACTATTAGCGTTAGGGTGCGCGATGCATCAAAAATTTCGGCTTGGGGACTCGGAACCAATCAATAACAGAAAAATCAAATTCAAAATTCTGTATTTTGCTTCACAGAGGCGGTGAACGCATTGACAGACCAATTGAAAGCCAATCGAAATAATAAAAATATGATGATGTGGTGGGGAACATTGGTGCCCATGGTGAAAGCTTTAAGAAAGGAAGTTGACATTGCCTTAAACGCAGCTTGTGCCTTACCTCTGGAGCGATCTTATCTGATAGCCTCTCCGTTCTGTGTGCAGATTTGTAAGTGGGTCAGGTAGCCCACGGGTCGGGGCGGGCCGGGTTTTGGACTGACATTTAGCAACTAGCACGGGCCCGGTCCGGGCCTGAAAATTCATAACTTCCATTTAGCCAACTTGCACCGATCCATTAAATAATGGTTGCTCTTCTTAAAACTAATGTCATAGCTAGAAGCAGTACCGAGTAGTCAGAAAAGCGTTTTTTTATTGAGTAGTGTAAATTCAAGTTTGAGTTCTGATGACATTCACATCACTTCAAGCGTGCACAGTTAGAAAAACTAGAGTTAGAGATCGTGAAAGTAAATTGAGGAGCGCATTGGGAAGTCGAAAATTCTTGGAGTGAATTGAGTTCATGAGACCAGTGTGAAAAATGTTTCAATTTGTCGAATGTCTTTGATGCTACGTAATAAAGGAGACAGTTGAAATTCACATGTGTTCTCTAATACTGCTGAATTACGCTTACTGGACCTTGACCAGTCGTGTGAGACGAAGGGAGGAGAATATCATCTCCTTGTCAATCTTAGGATTGTTGATGTCCGACTTTTCTGAAAGCCAGGCGAATGAGTAATCCAACTCTTAATTACGCATCATCTTTGTAAAACGTATGACAAAAATCTAGCTCAAAGTCGCAAATTTATAGATCAAAAGTCAAATATTTATGAAATTAATTATGATGGTATAAATAATGCAGAATTACAAAGGCCTATGTATCACATATGATAAAAGCATCAATGACGGGTCGAGCGCCAACGAAATGAGAGGGACGGGCCTAGACCTAAACATTTCCGATGCAGCGGGCCCGGGTCTGAAAAGTCAGGCCCATTTACAAGTCTGTCTGTGTGGCACCGTTCTACCGGATCTGCAGCGGTTTCTTTGCATCTTCTCTACCATGATCCGGCAACACAAGCCAATGAGATGACTTGAATTCTTGCTCATGACTTTGATGAACCGAATGAACGAAGCAGTGAAATTGACGGCCAGACGGAAAGGTGTTAATATGCAGATGAGGAAACACTGGGAGCGCTCAAACTTTCAACTCCGGCGTTTTTTTTTTGCCAGTCCGACGTTGAAGCCCTCAGGCTTCGATCTGACTAGGAGAAAATATTCCTTATTGATATTCGGAAGCACAATCGGCGATACGCGCTCCTCCGTAGTCGAGGTCCAGTTATCCCACTCTCATTCTTTGGTGCTGAGTGTTAAGCAAGAATGCAAAGTGTACCTATTTTAAAAGTCTTAGGTTTGACCCGACCCAGATTTGAACCAAGGTCTCCCGGACGTAGAGCGAACACTGTACTACAAGGCCACTGCGCCCGTAAAACTGAGTTTTCCTCAATAGGCAGTGAACAGGCTGTGGAATAAATTTATTTTGCTCAAGATCGAAAATTTTCTAGCTGACCGCTACATAGAACCCCTGGCAACTGAGCAAGACTTAGATGCGGCAATGTGAATATTCGAGATGGTGTGGTGACGGTGAACCAAGACTTTCGGGTATTTGGGTTATCTCCCCTCCCCCCACATAAAAAAATTTATATTCTCATTCATATTGTATCAGAAGACATTATAAATTTGTCTAAAATCCATAAAAAAAGTACCAATGTCACAAAAATGCAGATGCACGTTGTTGAGCATTTTCTTCTAACCACGTATAGAACATAAGCAAATTGAACGTTTGCTTTTTGAATTACAGACGATTACTTGAAGTGCTGTGATGTCAGCAGCTTGATCTGACTTCGTCTGTTTTGTGCTTTCTGATATCGTGTACAAAAGTGCCCGATTTGCCCAACCATTTCTATGTAGCAGAAAATGTACTCAACTAATTACATTTGATTTTTTGTTTCGATTGATGCATTTTTGTAAATTTTAGACAATTTTGAAACCGTTAGGGGGCAGTTAACCCATAAGTACCGACTTCCATTCGGGGATAGGTGAAATCAGATTGACTCTTGACTTTATCATATCCCCTTTTCCTCAATTGCATGCCTCTAAAAGTTGTGTTTTCAAATTATAGCAATGTCCATTTTGTGCATGCTTCTGCGAAAACATCTGAGAAAGAAAAATGGTCAACTCCCAAGGACGTTTGAGACTCAAGAAGTTACCTGAGACTGTCTACTAACATGAAGCACGTCGAGTGCAACTGTTTAAATACACTTCTGACACTAGTTTGTGAAATGTCTGCATTGATTTGTATATAAAATAAAATACAATGAATTCACAGCTTTATCAAAGACGATGATCAAAACGCAATCAATCTCAATGAACTGTAAGGCATCCAGTGTATCTATTAGGCCTACATCCAGTTAATCGCAGATATCCATCTTTCGCTAGATAAGGAAGATATATTATTTGTTTTAGTGTAGTAATAGCTGCAAAGGTTCGGCTTGAATGAACGGTTTCATTGAATGAACGGCATGAACGGAGTTATGATGTCTCCATCGTGTTCTGCTTTGTGATCATTTATGTGCAAGCATGCACATGTACACTGAGATCAGAGAAAAGAAACTGGGAATGACGAGCATTAAGAAAGCGATGTGAAGTAAGCCTTGAAAGACAAGTGTGTGGATAGAATTAGTATAACAACAGGATCTCCTGTCATTCATAGAAATTTAAATTCAAAGTAATTTAAACACAACAACCTACAGACCTATTATTAGCTTCCCATTGATCTACTCATGCATTACTTTATTGATTGTCTCCAAGAGAACCGGCTCTTCACTTATCCATAGTCCTTATTCTAAATAGTTCTCACCGGTAATTATTATTTTTGATGTAGCATTTTCGCAATGTGCATGTTTTATTACTTAATGTATCTTGTGCCGTTGTACTATAGTAAGTCTTCATTCTAAGAAGAGATGACAAGAGTCCGAAAATCAAATGTCACTGTCAGTTTCAAACACTGTTCAATGTGTCATTGACAACATAACCATCTTACTGTGCTAATGTTTAATTTTAGATCATCGACTTCCTCGTCTACGACATCATCGCCGTCGTCGAAACAAGCGTAGCGCTGACCAGACTGTTCACTACATAAAAGATTCATACAGTCATGAAAATGTGATTGAAGTGATGGTAGCAGTTGACATGGATCTCAAAAACCGAATTGGTGCAGAAGAGTTAAAAGACTATGTGCTAACACACATTACGGTGGTAAGTACACAATGCTTCAGATAAAGTCTGACTTTAAGTCAGCACCGTCCAAGCCCCCAGTATTGAGGAGTAGTGACTTTAAACCATCATTTTCTTCTTCTTCTGCGGACCCTACACCCATGCGGGATTAACGCAAGGAAGAAGATTACCGTGGAGGATGCTAACAAGGACAGACTTTGCTGAAAAGTCATTGCACTTTTACTCTGGACGCCCTTCCTACCGACATTCAATGACATTTCAGAACTCGATCACACCACAAAAGATCGCAAGCCCACGCATTGAACCACTGTGCCATTCACTCCATGGTCAACATTCTTCATCGATGTGGTAATGTGCACGGCACCGAAATATTAGCAGAACCGAAATTGGGGCAAGGGGAATGAAGCCGGCCAAATCCGAGAAGCTTCAACTCCTATAAATGCAGACTATCTATAGATAAGATAGCCCAAACATGATTCGACTGATTCCTCGATTGATTCATGAATGGATGAACAAGTTGTATTGAAGGACAGTGTCACTTTGGCTCAGCATTGCATGAACTGGGAACCCCACATCAATAGAATTTACTATCTTTGATCTCATTGGTTGAGAAATTGTTCCTATACAGTCTAGGTTTTCTTGAGAAAATGACGAAAATCAAGAAATCGAGCCCTGACAACGTACCTACTCATAAGGTTATATTCACTAGTTTGTTTATTGACTTAAACTAGTTCAGAACTTTTCATGCTCGTAGGTTTATGAAAAAAGAACATATTTCTGTTAGATCGAGCTACCCTTCAAGCCTATAATAATGACTGAAATAGCAAAAGCAGTAAAATTCCATAGTGGCTATTTACTCCCAAAAATATTTGCAGCAGTATTGCTTATGACTATAATCGATCTTACATGCCTCAATCAGTAATACCAAACAAACTATTTTTAATAGATTCTAATAACTTTTCGACTTTGCACCTTTTTAATACTTTGAACCGAAGTAATGGGTGCTTTATAGTTGTATTTACTATTTCTAATGATTTTTCTTCGAAGTAGCCTTCAAGTAAACGACTTTGACATGATTATAAAATATTTGAAAATACACGACTTGAGCAGTTAGACGATTAATCAAGCACTTTAACCAGTTATCTGCCACAAGCTTGAGCTACTGAAGATCAATAAAGTCATAATATCAATCTATAGAGTATACCAGATTATTATATAGTTGTAGATTCGTATTCAGAATAGATTCTATACTTGATAGAATTGATTTCCAGGGAAAATTTTAGTAGAGAGGGATTCTATCGTAAATGATTCTGCTTCTTAGTTAATAATCTGGCACAATCTATAGCCTAATGGATAGAGGATAGTTATACGATTTTTTGGGACATGGTTCGTGAAATAACTTGATAAATCCCCCGGTCTAAAGCCCTCTGGATTCATCAAGTAATTTCTATCTCTACATGTATATTCCAGAGAATCGCATGGTCATCCTCTATCCAAAGATAGGAATAGCAACCATCTGAGGAGGGCTGTAATCCAAGTCTTAGAAATCAATGGAAATCTGAACTTAAATGTCATTTATAAAGATCTCCCAATTATAATGTACATGAAACATCAGAGGGTAACATTTGAGTAGGCGTCACGTAAATTTCTTTTCTTCTGATGATGAACCGACTTATCAGTCAGCCATTGCAGTGAATAATCAGATAACATGATAAATGGTTGGTGATTTCCTTTACAAAATTTTACTAGGCTATGTGATCGTCAATTCATAGCGGAAATTATTCAATTCCGAGAAAAAAATTTCATTTCTACGCAGATTGACGGAAATCTTAGTCTGCACTGAATTGCATCCGGATGTGAAACATATTGAATGTCGAGTATATAGACAAGCCACTTCAAATGTTGCATAAGTCATAAGTGCAACGAGGTTAACAGGGAAGTACATGCATAAACCTATCAGAAGGAAATTCGATTCCCTGCATTCGATATAGCCTGACATAGTCTAAGGTTAATGAATGTCGTCTCTTGATTCCGTTTTGACTGTCAATTCATTTTTGATAGGCTAATACATGACCGCAGAGTTCCACTGTGTTGTCTCTAATGTCATTATGTAATTGACGTTCAATGTAGGTCACGTGTACAGCACATTCATACATATTGACACTTTTGAGTATCACTTTAAGCAGACAAAACTCAGAAAACATCATTATCAACCACATTTGCGATATTCTCTCAATTGGCACTGACTGACACAAAGTAGATTAGTTTTTAGTTTTATGCAAATTGTACATCTGACTTGCACTGAGTTCAGCTTCGTCCCAACTTTGTCGAAAAATAAATAGTTGGATGCTTGTAGAATTAAGTCAATACTTCAAAACAATGAAAATTAGTAGCTAATGTCATCATTGTCTAATTTTCAGGCAATTTTCCTTTCAGAACCATGAAAAATCAAAGAAAATTACAAAACGCAAAAATGCTCCTTAACATTTTTAGTGTAGTGTAGACTAAAGTCATAATTGCTGTGTGGAGTCAGGGGTCGTAGAGTCAGGCAGCCCTAGGACTCAAGCTCCGCGATTCAACTACAAAAATCTACATGGGGGGATGAGAGCCCATCTATGATTAGAAGACTGTTTATAATTAAGAATGATTTCCGGCGTTTTTGGAAAATGTGAGAAGGCCCAAACTTAAAAATGAATTCTTCTCCCAATTATTGATATTGCTTTATCTATAGGCCTCAATTGAGATGCCTCATCGGAGAGCATCAATATAAGTATCAACGTAGCACCAAGATATCGTCCAACAATAATTTATCGACGCTCCTGGTCTGACCGAACCAACGAAATCTTCTTTGAGCGTTTGAAGATTTATATTGAAATTATTGTTTCATTTTGAAAGCCCGACCCGTTTAATTTCAAAAATATCATGCCCATGCCGGCCCATCTGGGTTCATAAAACGCTCAGTGCTTAAGCAGAGCAGTAAAGCGGTTTACATTTTTTATTTAATTATGTGCATCACATTTGCAGTTACTTTTTACCCAGATGGTGAACACGAAATGATTTACCTGCAGTATAACGTCCTCTGTCGGTATTGCAAAGTGAATAATGTCGCATTAGTCATAATTCTTCGTAATCACTTCTGACATTTGCCTTCATTTACTTACCATGATCGTTTCATCTTCACCACCTGAATTGTATTTATCTGGCGACAATAACTTGATATTTGTATTAATTTCTGTTCTTCAATAGATCTGGCAACTTTCAGCAGTACTTCTAAATACTTGTCCTTATTTCACTTGAGATTTCAAAAAAGAGTTCATCAGCATTCTCTTTGGTGTCATCCAAGTCAACTGATAATACTTTATGACGCATGCATTCTTTTAAAGTTCTGACTGAACAAGCAACACATCGTTGAATCAGACAGATGCCGTCCAGACGTACTGAATTTCCGTCAATGTACGAGCAATTAAGCGGAAATATAATCGAATGTGCAAGACGTACGGAAACAGGTGTTTGATTGAACCGCGTGGTCAGGAAAGTAGTTGCCCACACGCGCGTTTACAAAATGATGTCTGTTGCATCAAACTTGAAGAATTGGTTGTCCTCATTAGCATTGTCAGATCAAACTTCCCACGTTTGGAAACATTCTGCTGTTTGGAGTGAAATGAAAATACATGCGAAGTAAGACGCAATTCTAAGGCGGTCCAGTTGCTGGTATTGACGATTTCATGAAATCAAAATGGAAACCGGCCGCTCTATTTATTAAAAAAAATCCCTTTAAAACATCAATCTCTGGTGATAAGATTCTTGCAAAACAACCCTTGAGACATTGACATTCAGACGAAGACATTTTTTTCTGATAGAATAGCTCTATGTAGGCTCTTACTCATTTCGCTGCCATGTTGTTTTATCACTTAATTAAAGATTAATTTTTAATTAAATGCTTTAAGCAATTTAAGCAAGTGATTTTATAAATAATTTTTAAGTAATTTTTATATTAAATAGAAATTGGTATATTTAATAGCTTAAGCGGTATTATCATTAAATTGTGTCGGCTACCGGACTCTGTGAGGTCCGCAAATGATTTTGGTGACCTTCGAAGACAGTGGAAACGTCTCTTTTATGCAACTTTGTGAACTAAAAAAAATTTTTACTAGTAATAAAATGTAGGACCTATTACAAGATGTGCATGAGCCTTTTGCATAAAATACAGACAGCATTTGTATAAGACATAATCACAAATTATAATTGCGTATTCAAATTTTGTATAATATACACACGGTATTTGGTGAGAGGAAAGCAACAGTACTCAAACCAACATTTCTTCAGTGATTCATCATTTAATTCCTTGTCCAAAACACTGCCACGTTTCTCACATGAATTGCATAGTTTAAAGAGCTTGGAAATCACCATTCTTCTCTTTCAGGCAGACACCAAACTACGTCATCCATCGATAGGTGCACGTCTTTCACTCAAGGTGTCAAGAATCATTGTTCTAGACGAAGCCACTCATGTAAGTATGAATGACTAAAAGGCTTATTTCACCCGGAAGTTAGCATTTAGAAATAACTTTTATTTCGCTTTTTTATTCCAACTCTTGCAGTAGACGACTTGCAGTAGAACTCAGTTAAGTTCTGTCAAAATGAAATATAACCTGAAACAAAACGCCCCAGTCCAGAAGTCAACATTGAATAGCATTCCTAACAGTAGGTTATCATTCATTAGATTTTTATTAGCAGTGCTATCAACTTTGATATCAACTGATGCGATAGTCAGTGAGCAACCAAATCATCAAGGCGGCAGAATTTAGGAACTGGAGAATAGCATGCTATGGAATACCCAATTAGACCCAAAAGTTTGACTTCATATTTTGCACCCAGTGTGTGGCAGAAATGTCTCGTATGTTAATCTGTATGAATGTGTATGTATGATTGTTTCACATAGACACAGTTAAAGACACAAAGTTTATGCAAAATTCAGTCGATTATTATTGGATGGTCAGTTATAGATGTACGTGTAGTACCAGTTCCAACGACACGGACCTTCCATTATGGTCTGCCTCTGTATGCAACTTTGAGAAATGCCCTCCTGTTCCTGACCACAAACTGGTCTCTAACAATTGTTAGAGATTTACATGCATTAAACACAAACAAATGTTTCTGTGCAGTCGCCCCTGGCTAATAACCAAATTTCATCCGCGGTCAGTCAACAGTTTCCGAGCAATTGCAAAAGCAAAGTGCAATTTGCTTCTCTGAATGCCAGTCCGGACCGGTGATCGCCAAAAAACCGGCCGGTTCAAACCCTGCTCAGCGCAACTTTTTAAATCTTTCGGTGCACCGAACTGCGCACTGGTGCGACCAGCTGCGGCTTGCGCACAACCCTACATATTTAATTGAAACCAAATAATGCTTAACTAAAAAGAAATATGATTCCAGCAAGCATTTGTATACTGAATAACAATGCTTTTACAGATTTTCAGTATTAGCCCTATCTCATTTATGAGTTCCTTTATACATCATTCGGATTTTTATCTCTGATCACGAGCGAAATGAAAACGACAATGCTCAAATAAAACCGTTTTTTCTTAATTATGATTAACCGCGTCTGAACCAGAAAGTTGATATCAGTACCTGAATTTTTAGTGATTAATCTCAAACTGAAAATATTATTTCTAAATGCAAATAATCACTACTGAATTACTTTAAAGGAAAATAATGCTATCTACATGTAGATTTGATATAGCCAATGATGAAATAGGAATTGTAATTTCAAAATAGAAATTACATATCCGTGAATGGGAAACAGAAAATATCTAATATCCTTCGGAAGTGAATCATTCTAAAAACCAATTGAGTAAATAAGAACTTTTATGATGTGATTGCTGCGTTCGCAAATATAAATGATTGCAACACATCTCTGAAATAATTGGGTAAAATTAGTCGATTAAATACAAACAATAATGTACATATCATAATCTGTAATGCAAACTTAAGAATGCTTAAATAACACATCAGCAAAGATGTAGAGTTGAGTTTTTTTACATTTTGCAAGATGGACATTGCTGGAATGACTAATCTATAGACCTGTAATTGTAATTGATTGCATCTTTATTGTTTATCCTGTTGATTGTATTAATGCTTGGAAAGCCTATGATGTGCTCCTTTACTCCTGAGTAGATTCGAGCATGAATTTTATCGATCATTTTTCTTCTATTTGCAATCGAAAATGTGAAAAGATACCGCAAAAATTTAAAATGGAAATGTGCAGCAAATAAATAATTTGTTTTTTGTGACAATAAGATGATGTCATGAATTACATGTATTCAGAGACTTACATCCTGCTATTCATATTAATTACAGACCTATGTGGTAAGTGAATCTATCGTTTTTATACCAACAGTAGATGTTGGATTTTACTACGTCTTACTTTGCTTTGTTACACTTATTGATTGATTATTAACTAAGCTAATTGTTATTTTGATTCTTGAAATTGATATATTTGAATTCTGAATTGTATAATTATGTCATCTTATTTATGTTTTTCAAAATCTGCACATGTGCTCGTACTCCATTTCGTGCAACCACTTCAAAAAGTGTGCGTAGATTTATTTTAAGGAGAATCCCAAATACATTAGAACAGAAAGATGTCCTCCAACTTGAACAATGTTAACATTAACCTCCTTGGCAGCCTTTGTCAGTGCGGCCAGGATTTTCCTGAATTATCTTCTAATATCTAAAATATATAAACAAGTTGCCATGGAATTTTTTGCATAATTGTTCAAATCTGAGTACATCTTTCAATTCTATGCCCAGGTGACCTGGCACTTTGCAATCTCTGTGATTATCAACCGCACTTTAAAGCCAAGAGAAATAAACGCAGAGCAGCCTGCTGTTCAGACCCTCAGATTTAAGCTACAGTAGTTTGGGCCATTCCGAGCCGCACTGACGACCCCTTAAAGGTCGATGGACAGCGTCTACGGCTGCCAAGGAAATAAGTGCTTAAATCGTTCTGAGGACATCCTTTTATCATATTTATCATATGCTCTGCAATTCTTTGAGTACGTAAGTTTCGAGTATGAATGTTAAAAAAATTGTTTGTAATCAGATCTTGGTAATTTCTGTTTGACGGGACAATGCTATTCGTTTGATCTGGCTAACTTACTCACACATTTTTGTTATGTTAATTTTTTTATTATATCAGTATAATTAATGCTATATAATTACATTTTTCAAAGTACTATACTGAGCCATGTTACCCGTCTTTCGGCTAACTTACGTTTTGTTGATACAAATTCGCAATGTTGACTAACAGCGTATACGGAATGCTTGATATATGAAGCACTAGTTGAGCCCAACGATGACTTCACATAAAGAATATCATGCTTTTCTCAACCATATTGACGAGTTCTTTTCTATTGGTACCATCTGTTTCGCTTTATTTCGTACTCTCAGTCTTCTAATGTCATCAGATCATCAACGTCTTCAAATGATTCCAAAAAGATATAATATAGAGCAGATTTTATTATACCTTAGATATGTAAGGAAGTCAAATAGTTAGCCTAATCTATTTAACACAATGCACTACATGAAAAAATATTCACATGCCCATATGCCAACTTCTTGATAATACACTGTACAATGAACGCACGTTATGACATTGTTTGCAATCTGCCATACATCAGCAACTGTGACATTCTGTTGAATATTGAAGATAAAATCAATGATCAAAAGTTGAATGATTCTTGATATCAACATGTATTTCTCTGGATGAACAAATTCAGAATTTCGTTGTTTGATATCACTTCTATCAAACCTTCTAAAGATTCAGTAAAGAGGGGGTGGGGAATCGTCCATCGAATCCAGAAGAGATTATGCGTGACTAAAGCAGACATGAGAACTAAAACACACCCAAGAGATTTCTTCAGCTACGAAAATAAAAGAATGTAGTGATCAATCTGAAAGTCCAAGCTTTCTCTACGTGGCAGCTTCAGTAGGTCGAAGTAATGTTCTTTTAAATGAGGTGGCATAGTATACCAAATAGCCTATTAACACGTGGTGAGTTCTTCTCTTCTGTTGAGAGACGTAAGTTTTCCTCCTCTTCCTGTGAATGTACTTGACATTTTGGAAAAATTTTGAGTGAAATGAAACGGACTGTGCATTATTCATTAAAATCAGCAGGAGAAAGAAGGGTAGGCAAAAAAGATACCTCCGGTCAATCTCAAATCAACGAATTATTAACTTGGTTATTTATCTATCACAACTCTCTCTGACATGGACCTGCTTGTTATACATGTTGTGTGTTGCCGTCACTTAACTATCTGTTAATATCATTTTGGTTTTCGAATGAATATTTATTTAACTTTATATATTTAACGTTTATATCCATAAACGGATAGCATCATCGTCTGCTTCAGAATTACAGAAAGAATAGCAGTACAGACAAGCGCATAGGTACAATAATTACAATTAAGAATTAGATATCTAATTTTTAGAAATTGTTCATAAATATGTGAAAATCCACTACTGTTTCTATTCATGAGCACAAAGTGTATCGACAGACACAATCAGTTTTCAGTAAGAGGGCGCAAACGCTCTATCATGCTGATTCGCTTTAAGTTCAACATGCTCAACCGTTTGTCATTTATAAAAAGAATACATAATATTTAGCAATCATTTGATCAAAAAATATAATTGCGCACATTAGTGATTGGTTGCTATGCTATGGTAACCGATTTAAATAACATAAAAACTTAAAAGATACATAGCCGACCTGAATGATTGTATAAGATCTTCGCCTTTATTTGAAAAGTTCTCATGATATTTAAAAAAAGAATGAATTTCAACATGCTATTTATAGTAACCAGGACATGTCACCATCGCCGAAATCATACGCGACCCCACACCCAACTGTTGGTTAAAATATCAGTGTTCACCTGAAATACCTGAATGCGAATAGGGTAAGGATCTGAAGAGTCAAAGTGTATTAATTTCTGCAAAGTTATTTCGTCTTAAGTTACACGTCACTGTCACTTGGGTATCTCAATACCCGAAACAGATCTAAAGCGTTAAATCTAAAAATTCTCCAATGATTGCAACTGGTATTTATTATCTGACTGATTTCTGCGATGTGCATGTATTACAATTTTGGGTATAGACATTATTAATGCATGGTAAATGGAGCGTAAATTTTTGCAATATTGAATACCAATATTATTTAAAAGATTATCAGAAACAGACTTGTAATGAGCAGAGCATGTTGCACATGCCGTTGTCGCACTGATCTAGTGCTTGGATTAAGCCTGACCAACCGACTTGATGACTGTCATGAAGGCGAGACCATACGGCAAAGAAAATGTCTATCAAGGCTGGTATGAGTATGCCTGGTCTTATGCCTCATCTTAAAGCTCTGATATATCTGTACAAATCTATATTCAGCATAAATTTTTTATGATTTCCTGTTAAGAAATATATTATTGTTGTTTTTTGACACTCTTTGCTGTCTTTTTTCATTTAGAGAGAGTTGAAGCTGAATAATAAATACAGCACTTCCGATGATATCTACACAAATTTCTGCAAGTGGCAATATTCTAATTATAAGAATGAGAACAAAACTTGGGATGTTGCAATTCTTCTTGTTGAATTGTAAGAATGACAAAATTTTCTTGCTCACTTGGATGCCTTATGCATTGACTTTCTCGTCTGTTTTCAGGCCTTTCAACGAACCAAACACCATGGGTAAGACCTACTGCAAGTACTATTTACTGCTATTATTGATGTACTTACGGTACTTTACAACTTCACGTCCCGAATCAAAAAATCAATAGGAGAAAGAAATCATAGGAGCATTTAAGTTATTATTACGATGGATAACACAATTGCAACTCTATTGCACGTGAAATTATGAAGCTGACAGCCTACCAATTAATCGGTGCGATTGTGATTTTTCTATGATTAAAACATTATGTTCGAAATTTGTTCCTGCAGTTGTGCTGAAAATTACTTCCTTGTCTGCTATGTCACACTGCAAAATTTCTGAATTCATGTGAGATTTATTGATTCTACGATATTCACATTCATGGAAGTTCAAATAGGTCATGCCATCTCATCAGACTCTCAATTTTAAGTTATGTTTATCAGGTTATTAGAACTTTAAAAGGAAATTGTCGTATTTACCGTACATCATTATGCGAATGAGGGCACTGCTGGTAATGGCTGTTAGAAGTCTTGAGAAACGTAACTACCTAATTTTTCTTGTATTTCAGGAGTAACGCAGCGCGCTAATCTTTGCTATCGTGCACACAGTTGTTTGATTGCTCGTGACTGGGGACTGACGACAGGGTTCATTATCGCCCATGAAATCGGACATTTGTGTGTGTTTGGGCTTTAAAATTCCCAGTGCTTTGTTGCTCAAACCATTTCATTTTTCAGGTTGAATGCCCCGCATGACGAAGACTGTAATGGTCAATATTCCAAACATTTGGAATCAACGCCAATCATGTCTGGTCAATATTACGCAAACAGCGACTGGTTTTGGTCAGAATGCAGTAGAAAACACATTGATGACTTTCTTCAGTGAGTGATTATTTCTTTTATTTCCTGTGTTTTATACGATCACAATTTGACCGATTTAAATGATCTGGAAATGATTTTTTTATAATGTGCTATCTCAGTGGTAGATCAAAATGGCGTCATTTAAACAAAGTTTCATGTTAGCAAAAGTACTGAAAGGGGAATTTTGCAGTGCAAATCATTTGACAACTCGTTATTAATTTGCACTGTAAAGTTCACCTTTCATTGCTTTTGTTAATGTTTTGCTTTTAAAATATACTTTTGGCTTTGAAATAATTTTTTCTTTATTCACTTGACCTCATATTCAAACTTTCAGAACGGAGCAAGCGAGCTGTCTTCGAAATAATTCAATCGAAGGTCCTCATGAGAAATTGTCTGAATTTCACCCTGGTGAAGTGTATGACTTGACTAGACAATGTAAAGCATTAGTTGGCGCAATGGCATTTGCATGTAAGCCACAAGATCAAACTGTGTGTCAGTATTTATGGTGCAGGGCTGGCGAAGGTGCTCGATGTAGCCGGTATACCGTCAGATGGGCGGATGGCACCACATGTGAAAAAGGCAAAGTAAGACAATGAGCCGTTTATCTCAAAATTATGCGATTATGAATCGTACACTAATGTTGTTTGGTGTTCTTTATTTGTGATTTGCATCGCACTTCTTAGCTCTGTTCTATGGGCCTCAGTTGAAGAAGTATTATTGATATTTACATGAAAATCACTGTACTGCACATGCATGTAAAGCGGGCGCACTTTCCATTGATGGCATTCATTTTTTCCATCTCGCTCATCTAGAGTTGGATGCTGCTCCATGATCCTCGGGTAGACTCGTACAAATTCGTCATGGCCTTGGTCGTGTCTGGCGACTTGGAATGATCCAGCATATTTCACTGTGGCATCATTCCTTACTTAATTAAGATGTTTATCTTGTTTCTTAAGATAATGTCTATCCCAATACCCCATCAAATGGTAAATACATTTTTTCGACCATAGATCAGCAATGATTAAATAGGATATTATTTAATAAA
Organism: Prostheceraeus crozeri; assembly: GCA_907163375.1. Classification (NCBI taxonomy): domain Eukaryota; kingdom Metazoa; phylum Platyhelminthes; order Polycladida; family Euryleptidae; genus Prostheceraeus; species Prostheceraeus crozeri. The sequence continues at coordinate 8,870 of CAJQUW010004764.1, read as the reverse complement.
TGAGGCGTCGACGATTTTGTCATTCCTTGTTGTTGGATAATTATGCTGATTTGCAGATGGAAGCTTCCGACAAAAAATCAAAGAGGTAGGGAAGAATTTGAAGATTTATTAGTAGGCCTACTAGTAAATAAATGCAAAATGCATAGGTATAGATTTAGATTACCCCATATCATATCAGGCCTGGAATTTTCTGTCCACCCTTGCGGAATAGAGCTACGATTTCTCTCCATTCCATTCCAGATATTGAAAGTTTCCGTTAATAAAGACTATCGATAGTGGTCGAAAAGTTCTTCCGGACTAAAGCGGTGTCCTATTAACATTTTTTGCAAGCTCAGCAACATGTGCTCCTCATCGTAGCAGGAGATAACAATAAATACTATCAGCGAGTTTCATTTCCACATTAAGGAACATTTATTAATCATCAGTTTATGTACATTTAATGCAATATTATGTCGTGGACCCGTGTTGTCATTACAACAGCACCTAATGAGTGACAACTTCATTAGGTTAAGTGCCGATATCTTGCCAGTGCACTTTGATCCACACTTTGATTATTTTTCCTCATATTATTGCTTCTCTTTCTCGTAAAACAAGAATCCACAGCTATTGCTTAGATAAAAGCATATAAATCCGACATTTATATAATAAAGGAGTAGAAACAATAAACATCGCGGACATGCGCTATCATGACAGCGGTACCTATACGATAGCGACTTCCAGTGGCTGACAATAGGAAAATACCAGCAGCATATCTGTGTCCTTCGCAAATATTCACGATTATTTTCATTTCTTGTATTATTGCTCTCTTTCTCATAAGACAAGAATCCACGACTATAAAACTCTTCAAGATTTATTGGCATTGACCTAGATCAAAGCCCTTTGTGTCACTGAATTGAAGTTCGACAAAGGAGCCAGTTTACTTACCTAGATAAAAGCAAGAAGTCGAATTTCTATGGTTAGAGGCTTGACAGATTTTGCACTGAATTTGGCCATCGACCTCCCTTGATCAGCTAGAAGTCACTAAGAAATCACATTACTCTTAGCTGTGGATAATCCTTTTGAACTATGAACTGCTGTGTTTCATCGATCCTGATAATTACAAGTGATATTAGTGCCGCATGTTTCAACAGCTGATTTTCAAGAGAGTGCATGTTTCGGGATGACATTTTGTGCGTATTGGCATCACCTGCAAAAGCGATGATGAACTTTCATACCGGTGAAAGTTGTGTCGATCTGTTTGTGATCTTTCAGATCGAATGTTGGAAATTTTGCAGATCAGATGACAGGAAATGTAAACAATAATTTACCTGTCTGAGATGGATCGCTGCTCAAGGTCATTCCGATTCTCTTAATTTCCAGTGGTGTCAAAATCGTCAATGTGTTATTCGAAATACGAACATCATTCCTGTCGATGGACAATGGGGATCTTGGTCAGAGTGGGGAGAATGTAGTCAAGATTGTAACGGCGGTGTCCAATACTCAGTTCGCAACTGCAGCAATCCGAGGTAAGGAAGTTCATTCATGGCGCCCATTTGAAATAGGAAGAGGTTGTTAAACTGACCTTAAACATTTGCATGTTTGAAATAAACATCAAAATGATTTTCTCACAACTGTTTCATTGACTTGAGTGAAACAAGAAGCGTATATTTCAAAATGAAAATCACATTGTATAGGAGCAAATCCTGAAAACATCAATTAGGACTAAAGCGTATTGAAAAAGAGGTTACGTGCGGTTTTCATTTATGAGAGCTGTATTGAACTTTAATCAAGGTCAAAGATCCTAAAGCTGAAAAATTTTGGAAAATCAAAGAAGTCACTTAATAATTTTCTATTTTATCTTTTGTCGAAGGTCGGCTTTCTTTGAGTACATCTTACGACAAGTTACGTGCTCACAAGCCGTAAATATTAGTTTTTTCAGTTTAATATACATCTTCATCAACAATTTTTGTTCGCATCTCTTCGTTGGCTTGAGGTTTGTATTTCGCCTTTGGATTATAAAAGTACCAGTTTAAAATTTCACTTTGATTTTGCTTGCTTGACTATATGTATTATGTATTTTGCATGGATCTTAAGGTTTTTGGTATTACTGTTATGTCGAAACATTATTGAAGAAGAGATACAGTGGTTTTATTTCTGGGACTTTTATTATACTATTATCGCTTATGAAGTTCCATTAAGGCATCTGCTAATGTATTTCTTCCGTTCCGGATCTTGGCAGTTTTTGATTATGTCCTGTTCTACAATGTTCTTCAATGAAAATTGCTCAATATAAATGATGACATTTCTATATGCACGCAGCGCATTGATCGTTTATCATCTATTTTGCAGTCCACGTAACGGGGGACATTATTGCGTTGGATACCGTAAGCGATTCCAAACTTGTAACAAGCTAGTGAGTATATCTTTTATTTGATGAATATTCAAAGCATTGATTAAACATTAATATCTTTAATAAATCCAATTATCATAACTTGATTTTTCATCTTCAGAGACATCCTTTAAGTGAGGTAAGGAATTGCTTTGCAATGATCGATCACTTAGAAGCAGAAATCACATAGCAAATTACTAAACCACTGAAATATTGTTGTCTGGCAATTTAACAACTTTCACTGACGTATATAATTCACAAAATGTAATAGTAGGCGATTGTAATTCGACCTTGTTATTTTGTTAATATCAACTAATTTTCGATTTTACTAATTTTGAAATTCATGTTCTTGTTCCCTGTAAGACTTTATGAGTTTTTTCGTTCTTGATTTTTCGAGGAAATTAAATAGATGTTACTCATGCGTAAAACATTTAACTGAGTCTATAGTAACGTTCGTATCAGGCTTGGAGCAGGTGCATTTGTCTTGTATTTGAGATTCCTGCAAACATTTTTTCAAGTATTAACATTCTATGAATTTTGGACTATCCGGAAAAAAATTCAAGTATTTGCATTTCTATTCACAATTTGATTATCAAAAAGAAGAATTCAGTGGATGATTGCAGAGAGACCGTGGGACGCAAATTTCCATTCTCACAGCTATTCCACTCCACAAAATTTCTCTATAGGAATCCAGTGGGGATTCCGGCAAATCGCAAGACAGGGTGAGTCAAAATTATCCGCAAAAAGTTTTATCCGAAGAAAGTTTTTTATGAATGCTGCACAAAAGTTTTGGCATCGCTTAATTGAGTGAAATTAAGACCGCCTCAAGAGAAATTATTCATGCTCGATTTGTTAGTGAAACATAGATGTTTTTTTTCAACTGAAGAGCGAGGCACCGTCACCGCATAGATAAATGTGCAGCGGTTAATTGCTCTGCAGAAGACTGTAGAAAACTATTCGAAGAGCCATTGAATTTCATATGAACCATAGCCTTGCTCAAATATCTATCAAAATGGCTTATGTTGTAAGGCTTGGAGTATTCAAGAGCTTGTTCAATTATGCGAATGCTATTTTCGCATGAAAAATCTATAGCCTACCTGACATCAGATAACTGGAACCGAAGTTCCGGCCTACGGAAAACTATTTATGTAGAGACATGAGCTGACTTTGATTTGAAGCGCATTTGTGAATCCATATTAGGATTGTATATGAATGGCTTCTTGTATCTGCACTTTTGAATTTATGATAACATAATTTTGTTGTGTTTGACATATAAAAATAAAAGTGTATATTCAATGTAAAAGTAGTATTCAAATGTGTTCTTGCTGTTTTCCAAAAAGTTTTAGAAATAAGCACTTATTGAATTATTTACATTTGCATTTGACCTGTCAAAAATGCACTTGTTCCAAGTCTGGTAGCAAAATAAATTTCTGGGCGCAGTTGAGAAGCTATCATCATTAGATGTTTAAATAATCATTGAAGAGAGTCGTTTCAAAAGCTCAACTGTGAACGTAAGCCTGTGGTTGCAAAAAAGGGTTGTTGGTTAGTTTACATAGCCTAATAACAAACATCAATTGCATTTAGGACTCTTTCCACGACAATTTGTTCTACAGGTACTACCACTATTACATTCTATGGATATTCATATTTGATATTCTAAGGATAATTTATGGCGACTTAAAAGTGCTACTTACAGAATGCAGTGCACATCATCATGCAGTTACTATTTAAAATAAGACAGTTAATCCTAAAGCAAGCCTTTTGATTAGACAGTTTAGTGTACGGAAAGTCGAGATATCTTTCTGAGTTATGCAGGGGCCAGTATACTGACTTATCAGGCGAGAACACTCTTTCGAATTATCGACTTTTTGTGACGGTGGATTTAATTGCAGTATACTGTGTATTTCACATAGGCCTACATCTACTCAAGCACTCTACTAGCATTTCAGATTAGGAAAATTTATTCACCTTGCAGTTGATTTAGTAACTAAAACATATATCCAAATGTTTGTAACACTTCAAGGTTCTCTTAGATACATGCATAACAATTTGCTGCAAATTGAAGTATATTGAATCTGTTTTCTGATAATTCATATTTCATGAATGATGATGAATAATTAGATAATTGTTTTTCAGTTCTTTTGCACATTGTTGTGTTCCGATTAAGCAACTTTGTGTTGAAATTACACTAGTTAACATTCAATTTAGATCAAAGCATTTGAGACGAGATACATGGAGAAATACAATGTAAATAAAACAGAAATTCTGCGACATGTTAATTACAGCTTTCTTGACAGTGTATGATTTGGCATGTAGTTTATGGCTACCTGCGGTATATCAATTGTAAATTGATTGCGATTTATTGAACGATTGATTTTCAATATATGGATATTGTGTTGAACATACACTCATATCTGTTGGACGCAATTTCATGTGTGCCTCACACTACTTGTTGTTTCAAAGCATTAGTTTTTTACTCGCAAAATACCACAGAGTGCCGATTTGGACAATGTATTGAGTTTTTTGCTGCATTTATAGTTGATGTTTTATTACACTACATAACAACTATTAACTTCATGGCGGAAAAATGTGCATCAATAGATTCCACATATGGAAATAGGAATAGTTTAATGTTAATGGAATAACTAATAGTAAAAAATGTTTCTCTTAAATTAACTCATGGACATTTTTACTACTGACGCAGTTCTTTTTGAGTAGTATATACAAAATAAAATAAATATAATAACATGATAAAATAAAACAGATCATGATTCGATAAAGAATTCGAATTTCACATATGTCCCGATGAGAGAACTGTTTTAGAAATGGTAGATAGCACTTATCAGGAGCTAAATTATCTGTTGTAGCCACATCACGGCTTTATTTTACTATCTATTTGATCAATACCAAAAACTTCGTTCACAGAAAATGGATTTTCCATCTTTGTCAATTTTTCATTACAAAATGACTGATGGGTTTTGGAAATAACAAAATAGTCACTTGATTGCTGCATTTCAAAACTTTAAATTTAGGAAACTATGTATGTGCCAGTAAAGGAATTATCAGTCTGACCTGGATAAGTTCAATACATGAATCTACTTTCATGCTGATTCTTTATTCTAAGTTATTTAATGCAATAGCACGTCTTGCTCGATACTGCGGTTGAAGCCTTCTGTCAGTCAGGATGCTGGGATCTGAATAACCAACTAAGTGTGATTTAAAAACCAATATGGATTAATTAGAATGTTGTGAACAATCTTCCATTGACAGAAAAATCATTATGGTCACTTTCAAAGTTGCCTCGCTGTAAAGCGTACAACGTACGGCCAATTATGCACACCGAACGATAGTTTGATTGTACGATGTTTTAGCAAGCTTAATTCTTTGGACCAGCGTACTCTCACAGTTGGAACCGGCCCTATGCCGACCTGCTAATTGTCGTCGGTTCAACTTTTGTTTCTTGTCGATTCAAGGTTGGTCGGACTACGTTTCGACACGCCACATGATCCTGTGCAGTTCGGCGACTGAGTTGAGGTTACAGAGGTCCTTCTCCACGTTGTGGATCCGCTTCTTCCTCGGGCCACCTTGGATGTTTGGACCAGGGACTTCCTGCGATGTGATTTTCTTTGACCACAACCAGTCAGACACCATGGTGGTGTTTCAAACGTTGCTGCCACGCAAAATTTAAGTCTACAGAAATACTGCAATATTATGATTCATGAGCAAGATGCATGGAAAGCAAATTTAATCGTCGACAACTACAAGTAAAAATGATGTCCGCCGAAATTTTCTCACTGTATCGATGAAGGGATCCTGGGGGATACGAAGAAGGGTTTTTTCGTTTGCTGTTTAAGATGAAGCCTACATGTAATTCTTTTTCAACGAAATTATTAGCGCGTCATGCAAATTCGGCCAGCGGCGACCGTCCCAAAAACTCACTAAAACATGCACAGAGCCCAACTCTTTGTTCTACCATGATTTGTGTTCCAATTGTGGCCAGCATTAAAGTCGGATCATCTCTAAGCGAACATGCAATCAGGCAAAATTTACCATTGTGGCTCCATGCATGCAATTTTCACTCCTAACAAAACCACACTTCAGCAAATCGATTGATTGCGCCTAAATATTCCACTTTGTTATCCAATCACCACTATATTCAGATCAGGGATTGAACCGGGTCAAGATCCGGGATCCGGCGGATCCTGTTGTAAATATCCGGATCCGGTATCCGGTATGAGATCCGCCCGGATCCCGGATCCAGCAAAGAGCGTTTATGATGAGATGTTGATGGTCAGTAATGCTGTGGAAAATCCTATTTAATGACAGAAGTTATAGAACTTCAGACTTGTTTTTCTCGTTACTCACTTAGAGTTGGGAGTGGTAGCCAAGAATGCGAATATAAACCTTCATAAAAATTTTTTATCCAAGAATATCTTTAGCTCGAATGACCATTATTGAATGACCATCTATTAATGTGCAAAAAGGATGAAGCAACTTTTTCATGCTTTGTTCATTCTAATTGTCATGTTACCGTTGCACACTTGTGACCACTGCACCCGCTTTACTAATCCACACCAAGAAATGAATGGACATCCATGACTTTCAAAGCTATATATATATAGCATATGATATTGATCCGACAACCTTACACTTACAATGAACAATAGCTGCAATTATAAATAAGTCTATAATAGTTGGATATGCGCATATTAGTTAAATCAACATAAATAAAAGCGAGTTTGCCGTCTTTCTTTTATTTTAATTAAATACACTTGCTTATCGTTGTTAAAATTGTTTCTTTGATTGACAGTCATGGTAAATGTAAACTTAATTAATTCAGAAATTCAGTTAAAGTTATCATGTCTTAAGAAAGAGTACATATTTCTCTATGCTCAGTCTCCGATTGTATTACCGATATTTTAGATACTTGTAATCATCCATTCATATTTAGAAGTGATATTTTGTAAAAAATGTAATAACAACTAAGAACCAGAGTGACGACTGGACGAATTGGCGATAGCAAAATCCTAGGATTTCAATATCACTTTAATAGTATGTTTTCATGTATTTTGAAACTCATAATTTAAACTTAATCTCAGGAGCCAGACTATTCAATGTTTCATGATAATGAAAGCGAATTACATGCAGCTTTATCACTTTTGATGATATGATCCGGGATCCACCCGGTTATCCGGGTGGTTCCAAAACCCCGGGTATTTTCAATCCCTGATTCAGATCATCTTTCTCATATGTCATAAACCGCTCGTATTTCCATCACCTTGCAGCCTTGTGCAGATATAGATTTCGAGTCTAGGGAAAATCAATGCAAAAGGTTGGGGAAGAAATATGGAATAGTATCCAAAGGTGAAGAAGTCTATATTCCAACGCTGTCATCAGACGGAACAAGTAAGTTAAAAAATAGATTCACCAAAAATTTCACCAACCTGCTAATTGCAAATATCAAAAATGGTACATTATGATCCGAGCTGATAAATTAGGTTGTGCTAAGTCATGGTAACTACCATAAAGCGACAACTAACGATAGTGATTTCTACATAATGCATATTTCTTTATAATACATAATACATGCTTTCGATTAATAAACAAAATATCGTCGGTGAATCGGCAAAAGGCCTTATGTGCAAAATTTTCATTTTTCAGGAGAAGGTTATGTCCATTTTTTAAAGTGATACGCATTATTGAAAAAACTCAAATAGCCAAGTTTTATCATTCAACATTGCCATCAAAAATTGTTGCGGAATTGTTTTGTTGTAGATTGTTATACAGTTTTTTAGGACCCTCCTGCACATCGGGCCTTTTGCATCCTTGCTACTCGTATGTTCACATAATGCCTCTTGCAATTCGATATGATGTTTTTTTGAAGGAAGTTAGAGAAGATATAAAACTATTATGCTCTCTGAAACCTCTCAGCAAGACGAATTCAAAAATCAATGTCTCCATTTGATCAAATACACTTTAATATTTCAAAAAACATGTACAAGTACATGTAGAAATTTGCACATTTGTTCAAGTTCTTGATGCGAAAGGACATTGTGATAGGCAAATGATGCACCGCTTGAAAACCCTTGACGGATGCAAACCATATATCGTTGCCTCCATCAAACCTGAAGAATGTAGATGAGTAGAAAACATCTACATGTACCTGTGCAGCAAAAGCAATGCATGTGCAGAACACAATGTGTATGCATATAAAATTGTGCTTTTCAAGAGTGATATCATTCTGTAATGCACTCCACGTGACCAACACTTTCACAGAATCTGATAAATATCATTTTTGTACATTATCTAGGTTTATTGCAGTTCTGTTTTACCAGATAGAACATCTGTTATGTTGTACATACATGTAGATTCTATTAAGCAATAACCATTGCAAAACGTAGAATAGCCAGAAATCGGTAAAAAAAAAACTTCTGCTATAATTTCAAATATGTGCTGCATCACACGTAGACTCTGTTATCACCCATTCTCTCGAATCTCTAAG
>CAJQUW010004763.1:0-80277 GCA_907163375.1 Prostheceraeus crozeri | reverse complement strand
TGCGGAGTAAAATTGACAATAATCGTTTACACGCTTTATTCAGAAATCATATTATAAACTTTTTTACAATGATAAGAGATCTTTCTTTGGCCACTGTGGAATGTATACTCCGCACCCTTTTCACATTGTAAGCAGACTGTACGTCTCATATTAAATAGTCATCACCTCATGATCAAAAGTATAGACACAGTAGCTATAAACAAGTTGAGTGACACCCACTTCCCAATTTCCATTTAGCTGTTGTGCATGATCAATGGGAGTAGAAAAGAGTGCGGCTCGATTACTAGTAAATCTCTTTGTAGCCGCATTGCTAAGCAAAATATGATAAAACGACATTTTTATATTGCTGATCTGCAACTTTGCATAACATCATGAAGACTTGGATTTTGGACTCTCTACAATATATCAGAGTTGATCAATAGGTGATGGAAACGTACATTTCAAAAATTCTATCCCCATGGTCATACATCAAGAGGTATTACATTAACATGGCGACAATTTGTCAACCTCAATGATATCATGAGGGATTTGGAATATATTTGAAACATTTGTTTTTTAGATTCATCTCCTTGGGTTAACAAGTATTGCTTCAACATTACAGAAATGAAATTCAAATCTACCATTCTCATTCCGCAAACTGTTTCTCATTTCGCAAATACAATTTTGAGAAGTATAGAAGATACATACATCGCTCCATCATGACATTTATTAGTTGTGAGTTCATCTACATACTATGCAAATCTTAATCAGACATGATTACCACGCACACATGAGTTGGAAATTAGATTCCCTACAACTATTGAAACGGATCATGATCGAAAAAAACACAAAGAGAACCACTACACTCAAAAACCACCAACCCACAACCACCCCCAACCGCCACATACCCACCACCCCCGCCCACCACTCCACCCCAGCCCCCCCCCCCCCCCACCCCCCCTCCCCCCGCCACCCCCACGCTACCCCCTTCCCACCCAAACCCCCCCACGTCTATTTCAAAGATTCAACTGGAAATGTGAGAAGAGAGTTTGTTTTATCTTATCGTCATTTTCAATCTCTACATCATATCATGAAGGATTTGAAATACTTCTATATGAAAAGACATTCACGTATTGGAAATAGCATCTGGCTGCGCGTCATCAATAGGCGAATTCTACTCTATCATTCCCAACTTCATACTCACTTCACATTTCATCAAGGTAGGTGGGAAAAGTAAAAAAAGAGATTAAAAGGAAGGTACATCGCTCAATGTAATCATTCTTTCAATCATGAAGCGCCAATCGCTACACCATCGTCAACATTTCGCCGTGTCCCCCCCCCCCCCCTTCCCCCTCAACCCGTCGCTTCAAAAAAAGATCAAAAAAAAAAAAAACCCTTATTTTAGATTTGAATGACTAAAAAACTACACCAAAATCGATCTCACAACATTACACCAACACCTTCCAAACAGCAAGTATTACCCGGGCCGTCCTCAAATGTTAGTGGTGAAGATGAACAATTCACGGAATCTTCAACTCTTCCCAAATGGGACTGTACAGATTCTCGGCGCCCTTTCTCATTCATCGGCGCAGTCAATGCGCTTAGAGCTACAAAGACTACTACGTCGGATATGGAAGAGGGAGAGGTGTGTGATGTCGAATCTGACTGTGGACAATATGGTGATCTCTACTCAATTGAGTGAAAGTGTATCATTTTTGAAGATTCGTACCAGCAGTTACAATTTGTGTTATGAACCCGAACTTTTTCCTGCAGCTCTCATTAGTTGTTGGTTACCTGTGCATGTGGCAATCTTTCATAATAGTAAAGTGATCATTACTGGACTAAAATCTCATGTACAAGCAAATGTGATCCTAGACTATCTCATTGAGTATGTACGTACCCAGCGGATTGTAAAATAAAAAACAATTTTTCCAACATGATGTTTTCATTTCAAATCATGATAGAACTTACAAATCATTTTTTCATTAGAGGATGGATTACATGAAAAGTTTTGAATAACAGATGCAAATCGAGATACATGTAAACGTTTTAAGATGAAGTACAGTACAAAAGCACCACACGTTGATGAAAGTGGATGTTGTAGTATGCGTTCATTTCGCTGATATTGACGCGTATGTTTTCTCAACCACTGCTGTGTTGGTATATTTGGAGGTTGAGCAAGAGAGTCAAATAGTTCACCACGTCTTCTCCAATAAAGATCGCTTTCCAATGCTCACCGCCTAAATTCTGCGAATGAGTGTTTAGCACAATAAAGATGGGATAGTGATTTACTGCAGGTGGTAAGGTATCGAGTGAATAGACATTATCGAAAGCTTTCAACGTCGCTTCGTCTGCATTACGCTGCACTTTAGTCTTAATATCGTCAGCAGTCAACCAACTCATTAACGATTATACTGAAGAATCACGTCACGATACTTTGTAATTTCAATATTTGAATCGAAGACTGCATAAATTAATACATTGATCGTCTCAGGTAGTGTTCTTTTGAACGTCAAATCCAAACGAATATTATGAGGCACGTTCGCTTGACGATAGGGGGCACTAATATCGCTGTCAGCAGTCAAATCAAATGCATAAATAGTATATCCACTCTTAAACTCTTTCATAGTCAGTCCGTTGGTGTCATCCGTATTGTAAAAGCCAAAGACATCCATAAAATCAACATAACTGCGCATAAATTGATCCGAAGCAAAATCTGGTTTGTAGGGTGGACCAGGATGACTCACACCATTTACACGTAAAGCAATTTCACTTAACTGATTGTGTTTAAAATTGAAAGGATTCTTCTTTATATTACCATTAAATGCATCATTTTCAACCATTGCCACCATGAGGAGCTTCGGTGCTTCCGATGGAAAGAGGCCATCTTTCATGAAACTCTTTTGATCTTTCGGAATTGTAAAGGTGAGAAGCTTTGTATGCTGAACGGGGTAAATGGCATTTTGGCGGTTAAGACCTTCAGCATGTCCTCTAATGACACTTGGATTCGGTACTACTCGACGAATGTAAAGTGCAATATCTTCCACATGAATTCTAAAATTGTCAACTTTAGCAAATGCATTCAGCGCAAATTCAGGCTTATTCAATGTCAGCTTGAGTCGCATGCTGGTATTACAGAGTAAAAACTTTGACTGTCTAAAGAAGTCTAAATTCAGCGGACCATATAGCTGACATACTCTACTATCTTTAATCATAGCAGATCGCTTTACAAAGCCACTGTTTGTTTCAACATCAAATTTTCCTGCTTCATCTCTGTACCATCCCATGGCTTCCATATGACTTTTTTGTGCTGCTGGATGAAACTGTGATACATGATTGAAATATGATTTATAGGGATAATCGCTTTGACCACCTTCCACCTGCTGCTCTCCAATCGTTAGAGAAACATCGCGAAGTAATGTAGTCAATGGTAAATTGTTCAGTCCAACTTTATGTGCATCGTCAATAGCAGTTCCATCTGCTTGCTGAATTCTAAACCTCAAATCAAGCATCGCATAACTCAAATCTATGTAGTCATCACTACCACCAGGAATAACAAATTCAATGGGGCCAGCATTCTCAGCTGTTCGAGGATGATAATCTACAATACTTGAACTAAGAATATCTGTCTGTATGGCTTGTTGATCGAACAAACAAAAACCGGAAGTTTTACACTCCATGATTAGAAGTTATAGCAGCGTCGTCGTTTAGCGCCTGATGAATGATTAGAGCCTCTGCGACGTTTGCGTGAATGCCTTTTGACTGAAGATCGCACCTTACCAGCTCCGCGATGTTTCCTCCTTCCTTTATTCATTCGTTTAGGTGATTTCTTTCCTTGAGTAACACCAGCAAAGGTCTGCTTCAATGTTTTTAAACCGCGTTCCTTCCCACGATTCAACAAACTGCTCTTAAAACTTCTACCTCTGGAAAGATCACTAGCAACATCACCAGCAAAGCCAACGGCATTACTTAAAACATTTCGTTTTAAAGATCTACCGACATTGGATATGAGAGGTGCTACAACAGATTTCAGTGCACCAAGTATGCTACCTCCACGTTGGCGGCGAGCGCCGATGTAAATTTGTCCTCCACCACTTACATAGGAGGGTCGTGAATAAAATGAGGCAGTTGGATTCATAGCTCAAACCCTAAACATTGTTAGTTACAACTTTGCATGAATCACTGTCGATCACTTAGATGAAAGATGTCGGCACGACGCATCCAAGAGTTCATACTTGAAGGATAACCAGTCCATTTAACAAGACACCATTCTTCACCTTGCCGTTTTTTACATCGAATGATTTTCTCTACCAAATATGTTTCACTTTCAGTGACTACCTCAATCTCATCGCGGTAAAAGCTACCCTCAATTTCTTCATTATCGTAATCTTTCAACTTGTAGGTGGTCGGAGAGTCTTTTTGATTAATCCTTGATACTGTAAATACCTCCTCTGTCCAATTCGGGAGGTACCCTTTAGCAAAAACACTTTTCACTTTTGAGATACGAACTTTATCACTAAATTTCACATCACTTTTCACATGAGTGCGTTTACGTTGGAATGATTCGCGCACTTTATCTACATTGTCAGCATTTACATCTACTGGTCTGAGTCCAATAGAACGATGGATAGAGTGATTGTAGGCATGGAGTGTATCTTGTAGAACCTTTGTCCAATTTTGTGTCAAGTTGGCAGTAAAATGTCGCCACAAGCGATTTTTTAATGTGCGATTAAAACGTTCAACGAGTGCAGCTTTATAAGCGCTCTTTACACTAAACAACTCAATGTCATGCCTCTCAAATAATCTTGTCACATGCTGATTTTCAAACTCTTTTCCTTGATCACTCTGAATTCTTTTTGGAATGCGACCTTCTCGAAAAATTGTTTGGAATGCTTTTGCTACTCCTTTCCCTTCTTTAGTTTTTAAAGGTTGAGCCCACGCATAACGCGAGAAAATATCAATGACGGTTAAAATAAAATTATTGCCCGAGTTATGTTTTGAAATGGAGGCAACATCACACAAATCTGCTTGCCACTGTTCATCGATGTCATGAACAATATAATGGCGGGTGCGGTACTTCTTTTTCGCTTGTTTGTGGAGTGTATAGGTAGCCTGACCCTTTAACCATCGTTTCACTTGTGATTGTGGAAGACCACTCGCTTTTGATAATTTCTTGATAGATGCAAATCCTGCCGGATGTTTTACATCATAATAGATTGACTTCAAACGTTCAGTCGATGACGACTGACTCTTTTTCCTCCTTCTCATCTTTTTGTTTTCTTGCCTTTCTACATTTACAACAACTGCAGCATTTAGCTTTAGCGGTTTTGCGATCGTGTTCACATTGCTTAGGGGTTTCATTATGAGAGCTGGCGCAGCAAGTGCAAGTGACAACGACATTCACCTCTGGCGGCTCATTACATGGCAAGCAACACATCTGCTTCATATTAATAGTCTGAGAACATGTATTTCCTGGGAGGAGCTGTTTTACGTTTTCCTTTTACCAGTTTTAGTGGTGATGTAGATCTACGTCGAGTTCTTCCTCTTGTTTGCTTAGTGAGTGTGGGAGGGGATGTAGCAGGTGACGTCTTAAACCAATTTGTTGGCATTTTCATCGTCTGAAGCATTGGAGTAGTAGCCACTGTTGAATCAAGTTCTTTCAATGTCTCATTATTTAAAGCAAATTTTGGCACATTATGCTTTTTCAATAGTTTTAAGAAAGTATGACCAACCAGGTGGAACATAGCCCTGACGGCGCTTTCTACGTGTCGCATACTGAATCAAGTCTTCATAACGTGAAGCATCAATCACTTTATTTTCATCTGTAATGATTTCTCCTCTATCATTTACATTGAGATGGGGTTCAATACTGTTGAAAAGAGATATGGCATGTGCGCGAGATGCTAAAGGTGTAGCAGTCGATACAGAGTCACGCATCTTATTCTTCAAGTTTTTCAATTGCTCAACAGTTTCCGATTGTAATAATACAGCACGATGTGGATCTTTGATGTGAACATTTTGCTGATAATCTATTTCTTTTCCTATACATTTGATTTGCAAGAGGTTGCTTTACTTGCTGCATGGCAGTCAATTGTACATATTCATCCTGAGGAATAACAATCATGCGAGAATAAGAACTCATAGTTTGTAGATAATCATGGGAGTTTTCAAAATATCACTTCGAAATCTAAATTCTTCCGGACACTCTTGCGTAAAGTCAATGAATAAGTAACCGTATGGTTTTTCAGTAGCTGCTTGAAAAATTTCAATTAAGGCTTTTGATCCTCTGGGTGCAACTTGTCGCGCTAAAATTTCAAATTGACTTTTATCTCGCGGATTCTTGAAAATAGCATAATAGTGTGTATTCAGGTTTCGTGTACGAGCTTCTTTTCCATCAGGAAACAAATTTTGTGTGATATAGATGATAAAGCACCTTTTATGGTGTGCTGCGCGAGTGAACATATCTGTAACATCTTTTGAATTCTTACTTTCTTTTAATAAATCATCCAATACAACAACATCATTAGACTGAAGTTTATCCACTGGAATAATTCCTTCATGTCGAATAAAGTTGCGACTTTGCAATTCCTGAAACAGCGACGGTTGATAAATACCATAACACCAAATCACTCGATTGATAGGTTCCTTAAACAACTCCCTTCTTTTATCCAATAAATTCAGCGTGAAAACAGTTTTACCTGCATGAGATGGACCTGATACAGTCAGAACTTTATCACATTGAAGTCTGAAATCCATTTTATTACTTTGAGATTCAACATTTGCATAATTAACGCTTAGAGCCAAAGATATTACCCAATAGGTTGCCCACGGCAGGAGCTATCATTGAAAGTATTGCTGAAAGGAAAACCGCCCTTTTGTGTTAGAGTTTTCCTCTTTCTTTGAAGGGTGACTTTAGGATTGGAGATGAAACGCAATTTCGTAGCATATCGCTTAAGTAACTTTCGTTGTTTTGGCGCTAATTTCTTCGTCCTCAACTTCCTCACATGAGAAATAATTTCACAAATGAATTTATCGTTAGCATGTCGTATAGCATTGTATCGCTGATTTGCTTTCATTCGTCGGAGAGCTTGAATGGCTGAAGAAAACTTGACTTTTACGTTTCGTCATTTTACGTTTCGCCATTTTCCGTGTTAGTCTTTGCTAAAACCTATCTTTACCACATTTGCATAGGTACTAACTATTGCGACATAAGTGACACTCGAAATGAGCAATATCACAGTGGTTACATTGGCAAAGTTGAATGCAATTACGTATGAAACAGCGTTGACAAAAAGCATGCTTACATCTCTTGAAGATGCGCTTTTCATTTCCATCCTTTCGCTTACATACATCGCAACACATAGTTTTCACCGTTACTGATGTCTATAGCAAGTCTTTTTGAAGATATGAATTTGCTAGCCTTTTCTAAATAATAGACGCATGTACAGAAGGAATATACTTCGAGAGTGAGCAGACATAGCTCGAAAACCAGTTGTGCTACAATCAAGTACCATTGCATTTTCAATTTTTCTTTATGGAAAGTTGAATGTGAATATCTGAAATCGCTTCAATCACTAGACTGCTACCATGATGGTTAAATGCGTTAAGACGTTCAGCAATTTTTATCATATGTCTTTTAAAAAATTCTTGGGGTGATCTACCACTTCCATTGAATAAGAAGCAAAATGGAAAGAGCGACTTTCCACCTCTTCCTTTCCAAAATGACTAAACTTAATTTTCGCAACTAATCGCGCCATGATAATGCTATCAGAGAATGTATTCATTAACTCTAGAAATAGAGTGCTAGCATCATCGACCACTGCTTCGATGTCGGTCTCATCTTTATGAAAATTTATCACATAATCTTGAACAGCTCCTTTTAAACTTTGCCTATGAAAATGTAATGTTCCGCAGTCGTTTGAGAAAGACATGATCGCCCTTTATCTAACCCATCCATTGCATGAAAACAACAACTCTTCTCATAGTAACATTTATTGAATAACGGTAACAAGCATGCATTATAAATCAATGGTTTGAAAGAGATAAAATAGATACAGCTGGTAACTATCATACAGCGAGCAATGATAACCATACAGGACTTTGGCAGTGTTGAGGTAAGGAGGAAAGAAGCATTGGTTATGAACGTAGCTACTACAACGAACAGACAAAATAGGAACACACAAATCCTTAAAACGTTTCGTGACTTCATGATAATGTTGATTCACTCTACTATCCCAAGGCGGGAGCAAAATATCATCAATGATTAGATTGGGAAATACTTTCCTCTCCTTACCAGGATTATTACAAAAGATGCGTATAACATTGAAAGCAGCTAACCATCGTTTAAAGTCAATAAGAAGAGCAGTCTCACAAGAAAAGCCATAGTCTTGCAAATATTTCAGATTAAGTCCATGAATGTGTTTTCTCGCCCATTGATCAACATTGGGATCGCAGTTGGCATGTTGATGATAGACACTAACAATCTGATATGTCCAATTGTTCATAGCAATAGCACTGAGCTCCTGTACAGGTTCACCCTCACAATCCATAAAAATGATGATAGAAGCCTAAAACGGAAATTACACATCTAAGGAAACGTTCTATAACATATTACAAAATGAAGAATTACATCGATGCTTTTCACGACAAAATACACAAATGATATGATGGCAACGAAGAAGTAAAATGTATCTAATAAGACCACGTCTACGACACTCAAAGCACATAAGCGAATTGTCATAGGGTAGAGTTAGGAAAGGACTAGTAATTCTCCTTCTTTGATTTGCGTTTTGATGCAGCATTCTTCTCCGACTTGCGCTTCGTACCACTGCTGTTAAGGATTTGATCAATTATGTCATCCACGTTGGGTGGTTTTGGAATATATAGGATGGATTCCATATGCATGGAGAGAGAGACTATTTTATTATCCTTGTGTCGACCATAATATAGTCCATTCACTTTGAAAAGGATATCCCAAGTACCTTCTCCGAGCTCATCACATCTGATGGGTATTGATTGATCTCCATCCTTTTTATAGTAAGTACACCAATGTGATACCGGTAGGCAAATGTGATTACCATCCCAAATCTTTCTATAGGGAGTATCCTTGTCATCTCTCGCCTTCCACTCTTGAGCAAGAGGAGTAGGAATGTCCATATTTAATGTCACGTACTCCTCAATAATATCAAGTTGGTGGCGAATGTACGGACTCACGGGGATCAGTATGTAGTCCCCATACTGATTGCGCATTATCTTGACATCCGTGGAAGGGAGCATTCCCGTTTGGAGTACTACGCTATGATCGTCATAACGCAAGACTTGTTTAAATTTACGCTGTAGCGGTGTAGGATTATGTACCTTGGTTGTTTCTTCCACTGGCCTCAGTTGTAGATGATCTGATCGTAGCGAACCTTGTAACGTTTGACCGCCATTTTGTCCTACTAGTGCAGCAGATGGAGTAGATGCCTGAAAATGAAAAAGATTGTATTAAGTTTACGTTCAAGGGAAGGAGGAAAGTAGCGACTTACCATTTTAGTTGGATAATAGAATAGAGAGAGAGAGAAAATGTGCGTCCGTTACTCGTGCGATTCAACGATGGAATGATTCTCACTGTGGAAGGCTCGCTATTTATATAGAAATGCTTGATTCTCATTGGACAATAACATCAAGCTGATTCCAAATCTGAAATCCGATGCTTCGTTTTGGCTCTACAGCCCACAGCCATCGCAAAAATTCTAACTCTGTCGTTTTTCGACAATGTCCCAAAATCTTAAATGGCGTCTCACATCTAAACGAAGACAGATATGAACAAGCCGTTTCTTTCAGTGAATTTGTCTCACTCTTAGCTTTCAAACGAGCTATGGCACGACAAAATCCGTCCACTGGAAGCTAGCTCTCCCGAGGGGGGGGGGACGTCAGCGAAACTTTTTCTCTCCGATTGCGTTCAAATTCACCATACAAATGCAGAATTTCACGCTGAATCCGAATCTGGCCTCCGTTTTCCCATCCGATGCTTCGTTTTGGCGCTACAGCCAAAAACGTCCAAAATTCTAACTCTGTCGTTTTTCGACAATGTCCCAAAATCTTAAATGGCGTCTCACATCTAAACGAAGACAGATATGAACAAGCCGATTCTTTCAGTGAATTTGTCTTACTCTTAGCTTTCAAACGAGCTATTGCACGACAAAATCCGTCCACTAGAAGCAAAGTTGGAAGGTCGGTGCCGGGGGGGGGGGGGACGTCAGCGAAACTTTTTCTCTCCGATTGCTTTCAAATTCACCGTACCGATGCAGAATTTCACGCTGAATCCGAATCTGGCCTCCGTTTTCACATCCGAGCACTGCTTCCACTCGAAACAGCCCATTTTCAACCCAACATTCAGCAGATTGCACGAAAAACATCACACACTATAGCCTCAAGACAAAACCTGGCGGTCGCCCAAGTTCACCACGACGCTCTGTCATTCCAGAGGGGGGGGGAGTCAGACTCGAAGCACCACGGCGGCCGACCACGACACTCTGTCGTTTCAGAGGGGGGCGCGCCGGTCGAGTGATCGCCGTTTTATTACTACTGATATATAATATCAAGTTTGAGGTGTTGAAGTGGGATCGATCCTCGGTCCGACTTTGGCATCTTTTGCGAAGAATTTGACAGAATGTAAAATCCTCTACAGACCATTTGCGCTATGTTGATGATGTTTTAGCTACTGTTAAGAACAAAAAAAGCTGGTGAGTTTTCACATGTATACTCATGTAAAGTCAGTATATTCATGTAACAGCATTCACAGGAGTACACGCTATGCTTTCAAGAAGCAAGACAATAATCAATTAAAATTTCTTGAATTAGTGTTCACCAAAAATGCCACCACTGAGTTGCCACTGATTAATTAATTTATACTCATGCGCTCCTGAATTTCAGTAACCTAATTATTTACACGATTTTCCACTAGTGTAGTTGTCTAACTTTGGTTTCTTCCGTTTCCTGGATTCTTCGAATTTATATGAAGGATACCAACACTGGCTTATGCATTCCTAACAGTGCTCAAGCTCTTGTTAGATATAAGACTTCTACTATCTGTGCCTTGATTATTTGCTCGAGGCATTTAAGTAATTCTCAAATTGCTGGTGAAGACAGTTTTGACATCATTAAAAGCATTTTCACTGCTAGTGGTAACTCGCATGAACACATAGCCAAAATCAAAAGTAATGATGATTTTCAACCTAGTTCTAACGATATTAAAAAAAGTATTTTGTAGCGCCATTCGTATATTGAAAGCCTTCAAAATCGTAATAAAGATACCACTGATAGTTCGAACCAATTTCTTCTTGCAAGCCACAAAATATCTACTGACACGACTTACTCACCTCCAAGATATTTGCCACTGTCTGAAGAGACAGACACCACTAACCATGGACATTTTGATTTCACTTTCATTACAAGCATTCCTCTAACTTGATGTTTCGTCTGATTAGGGAGGCCACAACAAAGATAGCAATAAGGATGCTGAGCTACGTATCTACAGTATAGAAAGTTTTGAAAGAAAAATATAACACTTCAGGTCATAAGAATAATGCTAATGCGATCTGTGAAATGCAGATATGAATTTATGAGTGAGTGTATATGTATTCTTTAAAGTGTCAGATGGATGAATTTACCGAAGATCAATTTTCGATGCTTGAAGTTGGCGGGATGAGGGTGTCTACAAGGCCTGGATATCCTGGATAAATCCTGATTTTGAAAATTTGGCCTTGATATCCTGGATAAATCCTGATTTCGTCGAAATTAAAAGTTGTGAAAAACGTTCTGAGCTACATTTTTAACGTAAACAATAATGTAAATAAAATGCAATTATGCTTTTCGTTTACTTTATCTTCGTTTGTTCTTTTCGATTCCATTTGATAGCGTAAACTAATGTTCGTGTGTGTTTTCTTTCTGTTTCAAGTTGCATGTGTTGATTTAAGCTTTTTTCGTATGCATGAATTTTCAAACTCGATGGTTGTCTCAGACTTCGAAAACAGATTAGTGACTCCTATTTTGTAGTTGCACTCAATCACTATCACTTATCAAAGTGTATATCAAAGGATTGTGTATCACATCCTTGAACACAACCACATCATCTTCAATGAAAGCTGATGCATCTTCATCGATGCACACAATTAAAATTTCTACAATTAACTCAGAAACGAGAACGGCTCCTATTACAGCAGCTATGAAAATTGAAGTATATCAAAGCAGAAATAACTTGGGCCTTGGATATGCTAAAGAAACACCGTTCACAACGATCATGTGATAATCAACAATCTATATTTCAAGCGATGTTCAAGAACCACCCTGTTGTTGACAACTTCCAAATGGCCAAAGATAAGTTAGGCTACGTTGTAACTTTTGGATTATCTCCACATTTTCAGAAAGAGATACTAGCCAGAGTAAATACGTCAAAGGCAGATAAACAAAATATTTAATTCTGTGGTCCAAGATGTTTAGCATATCTTTTCTCATGGGCCTTGTCACAGATAATGTGCATTAAACAGATTCGTTAAGGCATCGGACATGCCGGAGGTGGGGACAGACGCTTCCAAAATTCTGATGCGTTATCTGAATAACGATGCAAATCTGAAGGAAATATCACAAGTGGATCTGGAATTCGCAGCCAAACGCAGCATCCCAAAGAATTCTTATCCACGCAGAATGTTGGAGTTCGGTCAAGCCGCTCGCTATTGCCTTATCGCAATAGGGGACTTGAAAGGAGTCCGCTGAAACACGATCGTGTTAAAGACGCTGCATCACTCTCTTCGCTTGTCATTTTAACCAAGTCTTCAACGCTTTGCGAAATGCGTCATGACATTTTATTGAACAGAGTGATCGATTTCAACTGCATTTCTGTATCTCTGGCTGATTGGGCGAAGCATGAATATTCCGACTTCATTCAATCAAATCTAACGAAAAAGGAACTACAGGTAAATTTCACTGGTACTGCATGCAGCAATACCAAAATTTAACTGCTTAATGTTTTCTTAAGAAATCTGACATCGACAAACTTCGATTGGAGTATTGTACACTACTGCAGTATTCTGCGAAACAAAGAAAGTTCTTAAAATATGTGGGCAGTAGTGAGAAATGTTTTGGTCTGATTCCATCGTCAAGCGGTAGTAGAAGGTGGTTTCAGCATAAGCAAGGATATGCTAATAGAGAATCTTCATTAGAGTTCTATCTTGGCGAAACGTGTGGTCCATAACGCTATTCAGTATTATGGAGGGGTTCTGCATGTTTCACTAACTGCTTCTTTGATCGAGTCGGTTAGGTATTTATCCCGGCGACGTGTAATGCCACTCGACCTAAAAAAGAATGACGAAGATCAGCAAGGTAAGAAAGGCAAACGTGTTGCTGAACTGGATTGTGAAGTGAACAAGATTGAAACTCAAAAATCAATCTTAAAAAGAGAAACAGAGTGAACTTGACTATCAAGCTACGGTGCTCAAAAACTTGAAGATTAGTTTGTGACCACTTGAAAACCAGATAAAAGCGTAATTCGTTTTATAATTGAGTGTTTGAAAAATATAGTAATGTAGTGTTGAAACATATAGCAGCAGTTATTTTTAAGCCTTAATGAGACAAAACGATTTTACGGTTATGATTAGTGCTTTGGAATCAGGCGATCTATTAGACACAAAAGAAACAGCAAAAACAGAAATACGAAATACCTACTAGGTAACGTCACTGTTAAAATGGCGATAACACGAGATGGTCATTTTATGACTGTTAAAAATTTTGATAGGCTCCTTGATTTTTGCAATGATATCTCCTGGATATCTCCTGGATTGGAAAATTCCTGATGCAGTAGACACCCTGGGGATAAATTAAGCGCACTCCATTCAAATGGATGTGCTATAAGGCCATTTTTCCTTATCTGCGTTGCAACATGTGGGTCATGGATGAACGTGCTATGCATTGTTCCCTCTCAGTCCACAATAGACAATACTAGCTTTTATGATTTCTATGTGCTCAGTGTGCGCTTTGAATTGTAATCGCTTTAATTTGTTTTAATATCTGCAGAGGATTATCATGCAATAGAAGACCGATTATTCTTGCTACACTGTTACTCTCCTCGTAAACGATTAGCTGATAGAAGCACCAAAAGGTTTACTGGCTCGTTCTTATAGATCAAATGGTCGCCTTAGTTTTTGATCTATTCAGCTCAATAATATTTGCAACCAGAGCGAGTTTTTACAGGGGCTAAGCCGGAAGTGAGACTTTCACTCAATGATGTGCACTCTATGCCTACTACGAATCTGCGCGTCTGCCGAGTTCTAGCCAATTACTCTTGTCAGACAGGATTAAAGAAAAAGCTAATCCAATGGAACGCAGATTCTACCAAGAATGAAATTTTCCATGTTTTCGTTTATTAAGCGAAAAATGCGAAGTCTGGAGCCACAATTTGTGACATGGAATGTCTTCAGGTCACTTCTCATCATGCTCCGGAACATTTATCTATGAAGCTACACATTCAGGTTTGGCAAGCTTTCCAATGTCGGCAACCACCAACATGCTGGCCCACTTTATCCACATTGAATCACATCCTCGCATACTTTGCCTATCAGAAAAATGATACTATAACTTATATCACATGCACAGGATAGGAAATGACCTGAAGACACATCATGCTGAAAATTATGACTATAAATTTACAACTTTTCAGTTGAAACCAAACCAAAGTGAAAAGAAACGAAAATGCATGTTTGCCAAAAACTGCTATCTGCGTCCCATTGGATTTACATGTGTTTTTCTTTGATCCAATTGGATTTACATGTGTTTTTCTTTCATCCAGTCTAGCGAGAAGAGGAACCAGGTAGAACTCGGCAGACGCGCAGATTCGCAGTAGCATCGGGTGTACATCATTCTGTCAAAGTCTCATTT
Organism: Prostheceraeus crozeri; assembly: GCA_907163375.1. Taxonomy (NCBI): domain Eukaryota; kingdom Metazoa; phylum Platyhelminthes; order Polycladida; family Euryleptidae; genus Prostheceraeus; species Prostheceraeus crozeri. Next base: position 65,385 of record CAJQUW010004763.1, on the reverse strand, counting down.
TCGTCCTCGTTCTGGCTCCCGGACATCAATATGGAACATTCATTTCAGATATATTCCGGTTATGACAATCTCCGTGTTCACGACGCCGTAGAAGTGATTGGGATTCTCTATCGAGATCCTCCACGCTCGGCCTCTCCTGACGCAGAAGATGATGTGTTCGGAGCTGCGGAAGCAGAGATTGGAGGAGCCATGTTCAATCCACCTCACAACCTTGTTCCTCGTCTGCATGTTCTGGTTCTTCGCCGACTCAGTCACACTTCTCCTCTACTGCCTCGCAACACCTTCGTCCCATCACCCGGTAAGTGTCTGCTCTGCAAGATGTCCTTTGGTTGGCAAAAATATCGATACCTCAACGAGCACTGCTCGTATGCCGAATATATTTCGAAAATAGAACACTCTGAAATTCATCGGATAGCTCTGCCATCTTTGACTGTATAGTTCTCGCCCCATCGTCAAAATTCATACGGCTCTCACCACCACCCTTTTATCCCACCTTCTCACCCCCCCCCCATTTTATCACTTTTCTTAGCACTTCGTCAAAGGTTTCTCCATATCCACAAATCACGTAAGCAGTTTCTTTCCTTACCCGAGATATTCGTATTGCACTCCTTTTTATTCATTGTGGTTGGAAAAATCAAGTATTTGATAGTCTTATTTTTATTAGATAGCAACAATTAATTTCGGCTATATTCCATAGCCACTCCTCAAGTAAAAAGAAATATATATAAAATGCGTACAACTTTCAAAAAAATATGACGCAAGATGTCTTTGTGAGCTCATAGCATTCATCATGGCATTCAAACTCTTTTTTAAGATGAAAAATGCACCCACTCCTATCATAAAGCCACTCTGCGTCTCATTCAAAGTAATCGTTTTTCGAAGTAAGTGATGAAAATCTACTTCTGCAGGTACTTATGAACTAATGTTTGATTATAAGCTGATCGAGAATCTGATTTTATTTGTATTTATATCATAAATATAACTGAATATACAAGTGTCAATTGTGAGAACTTGATATTCCCAGGCAAGGTAAGCATTCCATTGTTGTTGTTATTTCACTGACGTGAATTACCTTTTGAAAACATTCGATGTTGAAAGACGGAATTATCATCAAAGTTTGTTAATATTGGTTTACTTTAAAACATGGGCTGATACAGTTTCCGGTCTTAACCAACAGGTTTTGTACTATGGAATGGGCACAGTGACTTGTGAACATGAACACATGACATATCAGTCATTTTGTCCCTATGTGTTCCATCTACTCCAAAGTTTGTGAAGTTTAACATTCAAGGTCATTATTCTTCCGACTGTACAGTAGGTCAATCACATATTTTCAATGACTCTACACAATGGCCGTGATAATAGGAAATAATGGGAAATGCATCTTTCGTGAAAATAAAAAATGAAGAGCGATCTGTTGAATATACTTCTTAACTTTTGCTGAAACGGAAACCCAAAACGATTGATGTGATAAATGTTTTAATTGGTAAGCCTTTCAGTCGCTTCAGGCGAATGTTTACAAGCCATGCATGCAATGAATAATACTCAAGAGGTCTGACAAACTAAAATGGCGTAAAACCGACAGAATCTATGCGTACACAATTAGCATTCTCTCATAGCAAGAACGAATAAGACATAATACTGATGAAAGGTATACTTCTTATATTAAGTTTGAGATTTTCTCTCAAGCGTCTATCTCATCATCGCTGCCTTTCAACTATTATTTTCTATTTACTTTCTTGCTCAGCTAAAATTACACAAAGTCCTTACTAAAAGCATTTAAAGATATATTATTGCAATTTAATATTCCTATCTGAGAACCCAATTTTGGCGAAGCTCATTCTAAAGTAGGAAACGGTCACCAAAGCAACTTCGTTCATTCAAAAAAGCTTTTTGAATCCTAACATAAGGTGAAATTAGTGCAGTTGCAGCTCATAATGCAGTCATTTCTTTTTGACATACATGTACATGTAGCATGCATCATTTTAGTGCGGTCAAGTTTTTTCTTTTCGATCCAAATATACGCAGTAAAATTTTCAACCTTTGTCTAAGCTGCCAGTACATACGCATACGCATAAATCTTCCATTTCAAATTTTTCAGAAAAGGATGCGATGTTTGGCTACAAAATCAGACATTTGAGTGGTGGGACTTCACCCCTGTTCCGTCATTATTTCGGAAAAATGAATCATCGGATGTATGAATCATTGGTTAAATATTATTATTTCTATTGAATGAGCATCTACCCTAGGCATTACTTAGAGTCGTGTGTTTAGTGTGCTAGGAGCTGAATTAATCCCCCTGTACTGATATACGTAATTATTTTTGTTACTAAATTTGTGTGAATTAGCGCATAGAGCTTTGTGCTACAAATTATGTGCATGTACACTATACATCATGTACTACAAATAGCATTTTGTAATCTCATGTGCTTTCAGGAGGTCGCTCACGGTGTTTCTAGCTGTGGGCTTAATGAAAATTAATCACTTGGAAAGTTCGGTATATGTCATTTTAGGATGATCTCGAATGAGTTTCAATGATGTGATTACACGCTCACAATACAGACAGATTCTCTGCACGTAAGTCGATTCACTTGTTTCATGACTTAGAGACGAATGTTATCTTCTTGTTAGAAAAAAAACATACTAAGAATGCATTTAGTACCTAGGAAATTGATCATCTGGTGGCGAAAATTCGGATATCTGAACATTTACATAAGTGGAACAGATGGAATAAACATTTGATGTTAAATCATCAGATGAATGAGATTTGTGTGTTTGACTTACTGGCTTTTTCATCATTCTTTTTGATTTTTTGAAGTTTTAGTGCCAATAGTAAATCAATACAATTTCTGTTTTCTGAATTCATGTCTCAGAAGTCATCAGTTAAAATGAATGCGGTTTGCTGAAACATATTGTCTTTTTTTACAGAAATGGAATTGATTTGGTCATCAGCTTCCGAAATGAGAGACACTTTATGTTCTATTCTCAATCAGTTGTTCCTCGGAGACAGTTTATTGGCGCAGTATATGTCTTTGCACATGATATCTAATGTGTGAGTTCATTTAACCTTGCTAGTTTTTGAGAAATTGCTCAAATACTACAAATAGTGTTTTTTGAATGCAATGTTAAATGTAGCTAGGGAATCGAATCCGTTTGAAGTGGTGTAACTGCAGTTGCTGCCAGAATATAGTATATTTACACTATATATTTACACTTGAAAATCTTGATTGTATCAAAGATCTCGGTGTTTATGTTTCCTCACCTACAAGCTTCGGCTTTCATGTAAACAACGTTGTTTTAAGGGTCAATAAGATTCTTGGAGCCGTTTTGCGCTCATTTGCTTCTCGTGATATTAATGTCATGTTACCTATTTACAAATCTTATGTTAGATCTATCCCGGAATTTAATTGCGTTGTTTGGTCTCCATACCGAAAGAATTTAGTGGACCAAATTGAAAAGGTTCACAGACATTTTTCTCGCTGTTCCCCTTATTTGAATAATCTATCTTACAAAGATCGTCTGTTGAAACTTTCATTGCTAAGCTTATCAACAAAGTGACTACGTTATCGACTCATTTTTGTTTTTAAGATGATTAATGGTATGACCTGTTTGAATCTGACGAATTACTTTGAATTTTTTACCGATTTCCGTGCCCGACGTAGCATCCAGAAAATAAAACATATTCGTGCCCTTGTCAAATAGACACATTAAAGACCCATACAATTGTTCCACACATGAACCAATCTCACATGCATGTGTGACGAAATATAATATATCCAAATCATATAATTTATAGAAATGCAGGACATTAAGCAAATCTTTTGTTGATCAAGCTGAAAATTCATGTTGACATCAGATTATTTTTGAAAAAAATAAGAACGAAAATATTCCCAACGTTTCGCTCATAATCTATTGATAATTCTCAAGGTTACAGACAAAAATTAATGACTGAATTATAAACATGAATTGATCACAAAATTTGAAAATCATAGAGTAGAAACTGTGCTAAAGCCCTGGCAAAAGGGACTAAATTCAATCTTGCATTTGCATAGCTAAGTTAATCTAGTTAGTTGTGCTACATATACTTTGGAAAAGAAGTGCAAACTAATTATGAAGCATTTCTCCCGAACTAAATACTTTCTAAGAATGTTTATCAGTAACATAAGATTATCTTTGATGAATGAAGGAACTACTGCAAAGTCCTATTTCAGCCGTAATTTTTAAGTATAAATTCATGTTTTTAATTTTCAGCTATGTTGATCAAGTCCTGATTCAACTATCAAAATGTTATTAAACTCAGACTTCGGTTTGTTATAAAGAACAGCAAAGAAGTAAGAATTAGAAAAATCCCTATCTGGATAGCAAGAGAAAAATTGTCAAAAAGCAAAGAAAGTTATAGATATCATCACGGCAAGAAATAGTAATCAAACAAACATATATAACAACATGCAATACAATCTATTTTTCCTACAAAGGATAAATCAGAATATTGAAGATCATCAAACTTTACAATACAACGATATTATCCTCAACATAGTTCACATCCTTCATCATGGTGGTTACTGGCACCTCTCGAACTTCGAAACATAACTAAAACGTGGAGCATTCCAGAAATGAGGTGATGCGTAGTACAGTGATTAAATGAGGCCAATGTCACTGTCTAAAGGTTAAAGATGCTTCACACTCTAAAGTCGAAGTCCAGTATCACAGTATTCGTTTATAACACCAATTATTGACCACGCAAATACAGGATGCGAAAATGTCATTTAATTACATGATGCAAATGTAATGTGACATACATGCACGTAGTCGTAAGCAGGGTTTCGGAGTCGGAGCCGACAGAAAATACCACGGCTCCGGCTTGAAGCTTTATATGTATTGGAATTCTGTCACTTTTGCGAGAAAAAGTGATATTTGACAGTGCAGCTGAAACGAATGCAAGTGTGCCATCGTTGTAGGTGATCGCTGTAGACCTCCCAAAACCTGCTGGCCTTTATCACCTCTCAATACATAGCCTCTTGCGAATCTTTTAGCTGAATTCTAATGAGTTCCTTAAGATTGTATTTCAGCCGAAAGCGCAACAGTCAATCGAAAAGTTTTTCGCGAACAATGCAGATGCATTCTCTCCTCAAATTTAGTGTGCATAATTCAAGCACAGTAGGCACCTATTGGTTTTTAATAATTCTTCTCTTAAAAATTCATGGTTATTTTATAAGTGCTTCATTTTCAATAAATACTTAGAAGAAGCTGGTACACTTCTCAAGAATTGCTTTTGATATAAAAAGAATTTTAGTTCAGTTTGGAAATATCTGATTATTTCACTTGATTGATGAATGATAGAGACTAAACAGCTAAGTAGTTGAATCATCTCGTCTGACCGGTAACACGAATGAGGCTGAAAATGGGACTTTCCGAGAATGCAGTGCACCCTATCCATGGCTGCTATCAATCTGCTTGTCTGCCGAGTTCCACCCAGAACCTGTTCTAAACAGATAGGATCTAAATAATATGTAAATCCAAGTGGATGCGGATTTTGAAAATCCTTTCTATGGCCGATGTCCTACTAAAATACTTTTTTTAATTGATAATGCCTCCCTACTCCCCACTCCCACGGAACCTAGCTTCCTGCTCCAGTCCCTACAGTGGTTACCCATAACAGAACGTATACATTACGTATTGCAGTTTTTGCTTACAAATGGCTTCGGGGTGGTGCCACGAATTATCTGTCTTCCTGTCTCCAGCCTGTCTTCCAACCCTTCCCGCTGCCATCTCCGATCTGCCTACAACGACCAACTTCTCATTCCGACCTCCCGACTGAAGACAGTTGCGGCTAGAGCTTTCCCTATAGCTGCAACTCGCACCTGGAATAATCTTCCAACAAGCTTGAAAGCTGCTCCTTCAGTGGTCACCTTCAGTTGCAGACCTAAAGGCTGCACTACTGCGATGTGCCTATCCTGACCATTCCTGACAGTTGCACTGTAGATAGTTTTAGCATTGCTAGAAAACTTTGTAATGTGCCCTCGAAGTCAGATCGGAAAATAATCTCACTTAAATATGTCTCGTTCAATGAATGCGTCACTCTAGACCAGGGGTGCGCAACCTTCTAGCTGATGACTCTAGCCATGAATGTAACTTCCCTAAAATATTCTATTCATGAGTTATCGAACTGCTTGAACGCCTTCATCGCGCCTGCGGGCGCACTTTTTTCCAAGCCGCATGGGCATAAAGTTCGACAGTTGCCGGGTGACTAGTATGCTGCCGATTGTTTTTCGATTGCCTCGAATTCAGAGATATACTTGTAATATACATGTTGTACAATATTATTTTTCATATACTTCTCATTGTCACGGCCGTACTTTGCCTCTGCCACGGCCGCAGGTTGCGCACCCCTGCTCTAGAAGAATGAAGTGCTTGCCCTCACCACTTTTTATATCTTGCGGTCATTTTCTATTATGCATGTGTTTATGCCTCTCATCGGTGATGTATGTACGAAAATGCATTTAAAAACAGTGTTTAGCATATTAAAGATACATGAACTGCACGACCAAGAGATGGTTCTACACTTGCAGAAGTACTTCTCATTTAATCACAGAAGTACAGACAAATGTCATTTTACCGAAAGCCTTCGCCTGCGTCCCATTGAATTTATATGCACCTTCTGTGTACTTGTCTGACAAGAAGAGGTAACGATACATTTCAATAAGTGCAGGTGTAAGTAATTGGTAATTGCAATAACCTATATTTTGGTTTTACTTCGTGTTGGAAGTACTATCCTGTGTATAATGATGTCTGTGTAACTCTAGACGGTCAAAGTCTTGCGAGATAAACTGAACTCTGGGTTTACAGATGAAGTTGTTGTGACTAATATGCGCTTTAAAATAGCTTCAAAGTATCTCAAATTTACATATTGGCATTTTCGATTCGACATAGACTATTCGTACCTTCAATTTATCAAAGAAATTGAAATAGGAAAATTAAAATGTCGCTATTTGGGCTATGTGAGAATCAACGATGAAGCTAGCTCATTCTACAGGTGTGTGTTGGAGTACATGGGAGTGTGTGAGATCTCGGAAGAGTTTGTGCAGGATACAGAGGTGGAATCGCTTACCGGTACCGGTATTACCGTGCAATTGCCGGTAAAATTTCCGATTTATTTCCAGATATTCTAACATATTCTACGATATATCGATAATAATGCTTGAAGGTGGACTTGCATTTAAGTGGCAGTTCTTCATTACTGTTGACTGCTTATGAACACACAAGGGTCGGGCCGGAAAGTTCAGGCTCATTTGCAAGTCAGAATGTGAAAATTAACATCCTATTTAATGTGCATGCTATTACATAATATAATAGTGAAGCAAATAGCATAAGACATTCGTGATAATGATCAACGACGCACATCAATGATCATTTGTAAGATGGCAGAAATTATTTAATGTTCATTCGTCAAAAGACATGTTCTTCACTCCCATGTTATATTGCCGGTAAAATGGGCGTAAATCAGAAATTCAGTTTTCGCCCGGCATGTCGAGCTTCAGGCTCGTCGACTAGGGCCGCCAGCTAAAGCAAGTGTTTTATCTTAATCTTTTATTTTATTTTTCAAAAAAATAATGTAAAATGGAAGTGAGCAACCTGTCATTTGACAAACGAACTGTGAAAAACCGCCTCCCGCATGCAGCAATTAACATGACAGTGATTAAGACAACTAATACTCCAAAATTGGACAGACACGTTACTTAATCTGAAATGAGCGTGATGTGAATAAACGAATGTAAACATGCATTAGAATATACGTGAAAATCATGCAGAGAGGACAATTTTAGTTAGGCATAATCCTCTCCATTTATTCGAGTGAATTCGAAATATGGCAAAAGTTGACCGAAATTTAGGGAGAGAGGTATTATGAAAAAGTTGACGTCAACTTAAGCCAAAACTTAAAAATTGCACAATTTAGGGCAGCATAGTCTGCAAAGTTTGATCTATCGACTCTGTCTATGAGCACGTTATGTGATTTTCATAAAAACGATCCGTTCATTGTAGTCATGATCAGTGGCGTCGCGTGCTCCCTGACCATAGGCCTTCAGCATTGGAATACTATTTCTATACCAAACACTTTTGTTTAATTTTCATAAAAAATGAATTTTTAATAACAATTTACCGAACATTTTTAGGATCAAGTGTAAGTGTACATGAGAAGTTGATTGCTTGATCGCTTAACCGCCTTACTCAAGGAGCTGATTACTATATCCCCTCTGTCCAGACCACATTTTCTCGAGAAAAAAGGATGCAAGGCCAACAGTTTCTTGCGTTTCTCACGGCCGGTCAGCCACTCACATGTTTGAAATTTTGATGCATTAAAATGTCTTGTGTATTTCTTTCTCGGTGAGTACTTTCAATTTTATATCAGGTGTTGGCCTACCTTGCTTGACAACTGTCATCTTTTCAGTATATTCCCTTGGGACGAAAGGCGTGGTTATGATCTCATCTGCAGTACTATACATAGCGTCACATTAATCACGTAAAAAATTTATGGAATTCTACCGAATCTGGGTGTTCCAGTCAGATGCATTACTCTGCAGTCATTGGAGAACGCTCATCATCTGATCGCAATCTTGTCTGAGCGTCAGCCATCTGCTATTGTTGACGTACTGTCCTCTCACACATTAAACGAAGCCAGGAACAATTGGGTTGCGCTCCCCTATTTATATTAAGATACCGCTCCTCGATCAAGAATCGCGTAGAATTTCATTCATTGCAGAAATTGGAGAAGGCAAAGCATTATGTCTATCGGGAAAGCCAATATTGGCGCGAGCGCGTGCGCTGACTGCCTCACACGCACACAACTCTTTTTCGCTTTCTGAACATCAATGCTCCGTCTGAACACTCGACTAGCTTGTGTGTCTTATTGTTCGAAGAAAACAGCTGTGATTCAAGCACGCGCTGCAAAACTTGAGGTTGAGCGTCTGAGGTTTGAGACGGAAAGCTGTGCACAGCTATCACGAGAAGCTATCGAATTTAAATGAATGATGACACTTCATTTTTATAAATGTTGGTAAATAATTTTTGAGGATGCGCCGAAGGCCTCGCAGGTACGGAGAAGACGCCACTGGTCATGATAATATTTAATCTAGAATAGTCTGTATTAGAATTTTCGGAGTTTGAAGTCATTATCTTTTCGTTTTCAGACATACTCGACAGCCCTCGCTGCAATCAGCAAGCCATCTTAGCTTAAACATCATCAACATCCGACCTCAGTTCAACATGCTCTCGAAGCTGACGGCGTTCCTCAGTCTGATAAGTCCTCAAGTAGTACCGATTGAGTTAACCTTGGATGTACTGAACAGAGGAGTCCCGAACTTCATGCCTATCAAAGACGTAACTTCTCAACGGCTGTTGTCAGGACGTCTGCAATTGGCAAAAAACACTCACCTCCTCTTGGACGAAACTACAATGTCTGATGGCCAGTTGCAGAACCGTGGTTGTCTCAATGTTCGCTCCATTAAGGGTGTAATGGATGATCAACTATTGGATGTCGACTGCCAATATCATCGTGCCAACGTTCCTGTGGATATACGGGTCTTGGTCTTATCTGAAGGTCGTTCAATTTTTAAAGTAAGATATTGTGTAGGAGCATTCGATGTATAAAGACGATGAAATATCCAGATATGTCAAGCTTGAAGTGTTGAAGCTATAATTTGCAAGATTGTTGACTAATGTTGCGTTGTATATCCGGTACATAGCAGCAGAAAACCCTTCAATGGATTTGGATAAGTTCAGCGAGTTAGTGTTAGACACCGTAGTGCTAATTATAATAGGTTGCAACAAAATTAGAAATGAAAAAACGAATTGTGTCAGCTTTGTGTTCTTAAAACGTACGTACATGCTTGGGAGGTCTTAATAGTTTGCATTTTTATCGTTTTTTCACACACACCCCAGACAGGGACAAGAAAGCTCATGAATTATCGGTGGTTGATTACGATTAGATACTATAAAGTTGTAATCTGTTTTCAAATTCTGTTGTGAGGTCATTGAATCATTTGAAATCATGAGTCTCTAACCTTTAATTATTTTCAATTTCTTTGTAATATGTTGCGTTGTATTGAGAATTTGAATTTGTGACTGACCCAATCGACTTGAATCCTCATCCTATTGTCGTTCCGTTCTTGTTTTCTATCCATGAGGTGGAACAGCTTCTTGGATATGTAAATCCGAAATCGAGTCGAGGGTCAGATGCTATTCCAACTATCCTCTGGTCAAAGCTTTCCTCAGTCATATCTGAACCACTGACAAAAATATTCAACATGTGCCTCACAGAAGCAAACTTACCGAGAATGTGGAAGAAGGCTGATATAATTCCCTTTCCCAAGACTAAACCACCTTCTTTGAACAATATCAGACCTATCTCATTGTTGCCCATTCCTGAAAGGATTTTCGAAAAACTTTTTCTCAGAAAGGTTGGTTATTCATTTATGAATAAATATAACTCCGCACACTATGGCTTCAGAAAGAAAAGCTCCACAACTTGCGCTCTGTTGAATGTAGAAAATTTCATAACTAGCAGGCTTCAAGAAAATGATGTTAAAGGATGTCATATACTTACGGTTGATCTGATGAAAGGTTTCGATAAGCTGTCTCATAACTTACTTATTCAAAAAATTCTAAACACTGATTTCGACAACTACATGGTTACCTTCATCTCAAACTACCTGACATCCCGCTCACAACGATTGAGATGGCAAAGCAAATTTAGCCGCGACGTAGATGTAACAAGTGGAATCCCACAGGGATCTTGTATTGGTCCGTTGATCTTCGGATTTTTCACCTCAGACCTACGGATGGACGAAAATGTTGACGTTCTATTAACCAAGTACGCTGATGATTTGCTTATTTCCGGCGCAATCAAAAAGAACCAAACTGTTAGTCCAGTGAATGATGGTTATCAAGTGATTGTCGATTGGACTGTAAAAAATAAAATGAGAATTCGTGAAAATAAATGTTCACAAATATTTATATCTCTGAGAAAGGGTCATGATTGGGAACCATTGCGTATTGCAAATATCGAACTGAAAAGCAAAATTAATTTTCTTGGTGTTGTATTAGATCAAACTCTTTGCTGGGACGACCATACTAGTGGCATTGTTAAGAAGGCATCGTCACGTCTCTCAGTGCTGAGAAGACTGAAACCATTCCTTGATGTAAATGATCTCACTATGGTATACAACAACTACATCAGGAATATTCTAGAATATGCTGCCCCACTCTTCGTCGGCATCGGGTCTACGGCGTCAAAGGAACTAGAGTCCACTCAAGGTAGAGCTCATAGAATAATATGTGGCACGTCACAGTGCATGTGTGGAAATTTCATCCCATTGGACTATCGCCGAATTATGCTGGCCTTGAAGCTCTTCACAGCATTGGTAAAAGACAATCAGCACCTCCTAAATCATCTAGCTCAAGAACTTCATTACTTCTCAAAAACCTACCGTGCTCCAAAATGCATGACCGCAATGAGAAGAAATTCATTCTTTCCAACAGTGATTCGCATCCATAATAGCGGATTTTGTTAACTTGCTTCTTATTTGACTTGTTTTTGATACTTTTCGAATTTACTTGCTTTATATTGTGTTAGTTTAGCCTCACGATTCTCATTATTGAGGCTCATCATGAAATAAACGATTATTATTATTATATCCGGTACATAGCAGCAGAAAACCCTTCAATGGATTTGGATAAGTTCAGCGAGTTAGTGTTAGACACTGTAGTGCTAATTATAATAGGTTGCAACAAAATTAGAAATGAAAAAACGAATTGTGTCAGCTTTGTGTTCTTAAAACGTACGTACATGCTTGGGAGGTCTTAATAGTTTGCATTTTTATCGTTTTTTCACACACACCCCAGACAGGGACAAGAAAGCTCATGAATTATCGGTGGTTGATTACGATTAGATACTATAAAGTTGTAATCTGTTTTCAAATTCTGTTGTGAGGTCATTGAATCATTTGAAATCATGAGTCTCTAACCTTTAATTATTTTCAATTTCTTTGTAATTTTGTCGCTGCAGAGTGGATGCTTGGTGCCATGGGAACCGCTGCATTTCGATAGCGATGAATCAGTGGAAAGCGCATTCCGTTCTGTAATGTCAGATTTGGAATCAAATTCAGCTCTTGTTAATCGACTTCGAGAGTACCTCGCCATTTCTAGTCTTCCAAGCTCTGCTGGTGGAAGGCCAAATATTTATAACATCAGCGAAGATTTGCAAAAGGTGCGTTTTCTGAATTCATTTAATTATTGGTTATATTTATGCAATAGTACATGTCTCTAGGCCACGACTTTATCGTCGATATTTTACTGAAAAATCTGCCTTCAATTGGCAATGTGACGTAGTCCAAGTGTATAAGGCAGAGTCTGAATCAGGGATGAGATTTCTCCAGAAATTTCTGGAATTCCGGAAAAATTGTCAAGAATTTTTTGGTTCCTGAGATTCGTTCAAAAATACGATACAATGATAGGGTTAGGGGTATTCGTAAAACCAGGAATGTAAGTCAACAGTTAGTACGGATGAACACTGTGAATGACGCTGCTTTCCTACATTTTCGCGTTCAGTGGCATGCATGACGAGAATCACGTCAGTCACACATGTAAATGCACAACTGTTCATTATGGTGAACACTGGTCGGCAACATTAGTGTCGGTATGAGTGTACGTGCATGCAAGTTTATGTACATATTGATAATGCATTTCCAAACAACTTATATCTAAGTCTACAGATAATGAAGACTGAAAGATAATGCAATTTCAACGAAATTTCCAACGGTTTTTTCATAGCTTTCATTCGTAACAGACCAAATAACGAATATCGATTTTCTTTCAGATTTAGAATTAAAGGTGCAATAAGCTATGAATGAGTTGCACACAAATTTTAATGGAATTTTTGAAAGAACATAATTTTATGCTCAGTCTTGACTACACATTAGAGTGCACATGGAGGATTAGAGTGCATGGAAGATGGTTGTTTTCCCTGCTACTGGCTATGAATCGACCGGCTACCCGGGCACGGGCGCAGCCACTGGCTTTTTCCAGATTCGGTCACGGACACGGGTACGGGATTCGAAGCCAATTTAACCGTGCCTGGTTACTGTGCCTCACAAACGCATGGCAGTTAACTACATTTATTATTCAATACATAGTAGATTGCAGTAATTTACCTGTACCTCTGTTCCTTTCATTATAAAATTGTTTGTAAGACTAAATTTAGACGAGTTTAATCTAGAGCCAGTCACAGGGTACCTTATTTAAGAATCGATCTCTAATTAGATAGTCATGTGATGTTGATCAGGGAAGGCCCTGACGCAAATTGATGATGGAACGGAGCTTCATTGGGTCAAATTAGATTCAAGAAATATGTATTACAAGGCGCCGAAGCAGCTGCAGCTGATCGAACTGGATGGCGACAAATTGCTGCCCAATGTGCCTATTGGCACAGGAGGAACTAAGTGTAAGTAAGTAAGTAAGTATTAGAGGCCAGAAAAGGGAGTGCAACCGAAATTTCGGCAATCATCCGAAAAATCACATGATTGATTAGAGCATTAGTCAAACTGATAACGAACAGCCAAGCACCGGTTTATGGTCATGAACTATTCGCTTACATGGTTAACAGGAAGTGGATGCGGATCGGGTCTACCATTTCCAATCCAATTTCACAAAAATCAAATTCAATTTCTCATTCGTGAAACTCAATTTCTCATTCGCGAAATCCTATTTCTCATTTGCGAAACTCTATTTCACACATTATTTTTTAGATCATGTTTTCTCCATTCTAATGCATCTGAATCCTTTCCTAGTCACCAAAGTTAGCACTGTCTGCTTCAAATAGACTTTAGCGCACATATGTCATTACTTTAAAGATGTCACAGCGACCTGTAGTGGCACCAACTTCTAAAAATATGCTTAGAAAAGAGCGCCAATAATCAATTAAGTACAATTCATGTACTATAAATTATTTGTTTATTTATTCATCTTGTTTAGTTATCACATTGAAATATAAGTGGTGGATATTAACAAATATATATTATAATTTACATATGTTATAAATACAAAATGTTAGGGCCACTTTTTTGTATAAATTAATAATTTAGTAGTGCTCGTTGTTATCTATTAGTATCTAATACTTGACGCAATCTTTCCCGCGTTATCATGATCTCGATTGCAAAATAAGCATGTAATTATAAAAGTAATATTAATAAAAATTTTTACATAATAATCGTGTCATTATCAGAAGATTCACAATTCAGATAAATTATCACCCCGAATGACACGTGGATAATATTTCTCGACTTGATTGGAAAACCCCAGTAGTTTATTACCTGTCAATGCATCTTCTGCTTCCATGGCGCTGCTCTCCAGAGTTTTCTTCCGGAATTCATTGATCGTTGGAAATTTTCCAACTTGAATGAGCCACGCCTAATAGTAATTGAGCAACTTTGAACTCTGACATAGCTGCAATGCAGTGTAAGTTACTTCCTTTCGAGTTGTATGTAACTACACAAGAGCTCGATCCGATCTTCAAACGGCCCTCGGTGCGACGACAAAATAAATTAAAATTTGTTTTATCCAACCAAATTATCGTTCGACCACTCGATCTTGCTTCAATGAGACGTTCAACATAAACCATACGACGAGCTTTGTTTCCTTCGCTGTTGACATTGTGAAAAGAGGTCTCAACTTCTTCTAGGAAATGAGTTCACAATCCAACCAATTCTTGATAGTGTTCTTGCTTACGATGACATGAAATCGTTGCTGAATACGGTCAACACACATTTGCAAAGTTATCGTTGGTTCGTCTTCAATCCATGTTATCAAATTTTCCTTCAGCTCAGGTGTCTTCTTTGTTGCATTTGATCCACCTTTCGGCTTTGAATTATCCTGTTGATTCTTAATCCATTCGTATGCGGTGTTGGTGATCACATCCAATGCACGCCACATCTACTTCCAGTCTCCTATATCTTCATAACATTTCATGATCTTTTCTCTAACTGTTTGACTGATACGGTTGTATCGTCGTTGTCGAGGCATCTTCAGAATTGATGTGAGTGGAATCATGAGTGCAAGGAATGAACGGCTATAGTTTTATTCTATAGCCAATCCCTTCGTAACCATGGCAGAAGAGACATTATTTCATCAGCAAAGACATAGAAATCTGATCTAAGTTCAGGCGTATAATGTCGGCACATCAGCACGTCATAGTGATGCGATTGGGCGGATATCGTCACTCGTGTGATTTTGATGGTCTCCCTAAGATTTTTAGAAAAGTTAACAACAAGTCGCAAGGACATCTTTAAAGTAATGACATACGTGCGCTAAAGTCTATTTGAAGCAGACAGCGCTAACTTTGGTGACTATGAAAGGATTCAGCTAAATTAGAATGGAGAAAACATTATCTAAAAAATAATGTGTGAAATAGAGTTTCACGAATGAGAAATCAAATTTCGCGAATGAGAAATTGGATTTCACTTTTGTGAAATTGGATTGGAAATGGTAAACAAAGCAAGTATAAACAAGTACCTGGCACGGATACCGCTACAAAATCAAGTACTGTCGATCCCTACTACTAACTAAATAATGTTAAATTTAAGTACATGTACATCAAAATTTTCCGGAAATTTCGTCATGGCGTGATCTCACCCTTGGTCTGAATGCGATCCCATTCATTTGCAGGTTATTCAAGATACGTTCGTTTCATCGAGACGAGGAGATGCTGGCTCAAAAGGAAAACTGAGTGCTGAAGATTTGAATTTGATGTTAACGATAATGCGGTAAGTAAGTGTCTCTCTATGTTAATTGGAAATATTCTGTAATTTAAGTGTTATCGCTCTGTTGATTGTGTTTGGTATTTTTCAGATCATCAGAAGAGTAGACGTCTCTTGATTGTGATCTGTTATTTATAGCTACTTGCATTTTGTTGATAATAGACTCAGAATGTCCACGACCTTGATAAACCTTGATTTGAGAAAGCCAATTAAATACCCAGAAACAGTCTTGAATTTAAGAGAAAACCTGAAATGCCTAGAAAACATTGAAAAGCTTTGTATTTGGGCATCAAACATTGAATGATGCATGAAGGTCATTTTTCAATGCGTCACAAATACAATCTTAATAAATCATTTAACTCCAACATGATACTCGCAATTTTTAATCATTGATTTGATATAACTTTTATATAACTGTCATTTAGCCTGCGGATTCAAGAAATCCTTCTCTATTTCTTTTGTCTGTATCTTTAGCGCAATGTTCTGCAGGTCATCGCACAACCATCGAACAGCAGATTGCACGATTTTAGTACTGTTAGAAGATTGACTTCATCACGATTGTCTTGACTCTCTCTCTTCCTCCGAAAAATTCTTAATGAGCATACTCATCATCATAGTCGAGTCCATAGACCGATCGAGATTCATTCAAAGATGCGGAGAAAGGGGCTCTAAACGGATGTAGCAAAGTAATATCGCCGATTGTAGGTCCATCTACAAATTGCCGAATAAGTTCCTGATAATCTCACTGATCTCATTTAACCATTTAACCTCCAGACCGAGATATGGATGTCACAAATGAAGCACCGGCATCATTTTCACTTACCGAATTCTCTAGCTGTGTATAGCTTCTTATTTCGTCTGTTTCCTTCAACTTATCGTCTGCAAATTGTACGATCAAATGGCTTTTGTCTGTAATCACACCATGAAATAAACTTTAAAAACGTTTTTAATCTTATTAATGTAGAAGACAGCGGAGATTTTAAAAACTTGAAGATCTTTGTCATTTTTTAGTCAGAGCACAAAATCTATCTGGTCTTTTTGAAAATGGCGCCCTTGTTTATGTGTCATATCATCATTGATATTTTCAACATTGTTATCAAAAAACTATTCTATTTGCAGGCTCTATTGCTTCTCAAATGCAGCAGTCGATTCTGTACCAACTGTTGAATTGTGGAATCGAATTGACAATCTGGAAAAGGAACGCAAAGAACGCATCAAATGTTGACATTTCCCCCTCAGAGACATTGATATTTCGCATGGCTATTTTTACATTCATGTGACGTAGATTTTCTATCTTTGTGAGATTTTGCATTTACTGTAATACATGGTATGAATTTTCAACACAACTTTTTCATTACCGTTTGTTTGACTCAGTTTAAGTAGCCCAGTCAGATTCATGTAAGGGGAAGAATTAATAAATGAGATTCAGCCTTCATTTTCCGCCATACGGATGAATGACACAAATGACATTTTACTAATATCAATGATCATTCATTTTTGAGACTCAAAAAAACAAATGAAGGTATTTCTAGTTTCAGTCACGCTAATTGAATCTGTTCGAATTTCCATTCTGTCAAGTTTGTCTTCACCACAAAAAAATAGACACTCGTACTTCATCATGAAAATTGATAGAAGATTTGAGATCTTGCGTTCTGCAGATCTTCTATAAAAGTACTTTAAAGATTTGAAGGAAACAAAACGATCGTGTTCGGTACTCCAGTAATTATTGTCGAAGAGTGACGAACGATTAAACTAGCATGCTGCTTACGTTCCTGCAGCTGAATAGAAGCGCGAACCCATCTGTTCGCTAGTTTACCTGCAAACTCATGTCAAAGATTAATGCACGAGACTTGCTGATAGTTGAGGCTGACAAGCGAATCCCTATTTGCTTCATTCAAGGCACTTAATACAGTATCTAAGTATCTTATTGACACGCCACAAGTGATGCGAATTTCAAAAGCACATCGAATTGGCTATCTTAGATTTGGCCTATTCGAAATTACTAGAAATGTCACCCGTGAATCTTTTAATATGCATATGATTCCCCCAGGGATGCGGAGTCCTATCATTCTGATAGGACTCCGGGTGGCAAGTATAGAAAGCCTAGTTTTTAAAATAAACTGGTAAACTGAATCATAGATCATTATCGGCTTACCTGAACCTATTTTTAGTAATCATTGCTGTATCAATTATCACTCATTTTCGATGGAAGTTTTTCAAATGTCGCTTTATGTTGGATGCATACGACTCGACTCTTCCCATCTTGTTGATGTATGCTTCACACGGATTTTCTCCAGTCTCTATCAGGCAGGAACCCCCCCCCCATTTTTGTCTCCAAAAAATATGAGAACACTTTTGATTTTAAAATGCGCCTCAGAGGAGACATCACACATGATTAGCGTGAGGGTAGGATGTAATGTTCTGAAACAAACTAGTATTTAATTTTTGTCTCTGATGTGACCTTTGGTGCGTAGGTGTTATCGAGGCGATAGGAAGGCTTGTCTTCTCTATTAAATCACCTAGTGAAAAGACAATCCTTTTTCACTATCACGGTTCATTCCCTCAACTATTGCAAGCTTGGCATCCACTGCTATCACTGCACTTTTGTTTGACGGAGAAAGTGAGACAGTGACAGCTTTTTGCACGGGGATAATTAATTTGTTTGTGTTATATTTCGGGTCTAGTGATAGGCCGGAGTCCTCCGACCTCAGCAAAAATGATAGGACTCTGGGACTCCGACTTCGCATCCCTGGATTGCAAATATCGGAGACTCTTCAAATACCGCACATGCGTCATAAGAAAAGGATGAAATCCAAAGTATTGTATAAAGCCACTTTAAAATCAGACGTCTCGAGAGATAGTCAATGTGTACTGGAGATGTATTCATGTATATGATAAAAAGGAGCTAGCATTGAAAAGCTAGGAAGATAGCAAGAAAAGGGGATCTAGACCAGAGGATACTACTTTCACAAAGTTGACAAGAACTTTTTTGACAAAAATTGTGCTTTTCTTCATGTGCTCATAGTCGTACTCATAATACATGAATTTGAATGAGCACAAAATCCTTTCAGGCAACCAATTTCGGTACTTGGGTTAACTTATCGGCACCCCACCCTCCGGTTTCAAAATTTGTCTACAGTCTGCAAATACTGCATGTATTAATCGTCACCAAATTTCTGCAAACATACAAAATTTTATGCAGATCGGACAAGTACTTTTTTGCATTAGAGACGGTAACGTGAAGTGTAGCGATGTCAGCAGCTTGATCTGATTTCATCTGTTCGGCGCATTATTGTTACTCGTTTCTGCATTGCTCTCTCTCCCTCTTCGTCTCATCCACTGCTATTTGAAATGTTCCCACGATCACTACCTTACTACACCTTTTATAAGTTAAAAATGTTCGTGTGAGGCATCGCTTTAGTGGAAAGGATGTGGCCTGATCATCATCACTTTACGAGTTGTCGGGAAATTACTATGGTGACCGCAAGTGCTTTCTGCTCAGACGACGAGGTCAGCAGAAGTCAGATCAAGCTGCAGACGTCACTGCTCTTCAAGCTATCGCCCCTAATTCAGAAAGGTACTCCTCCGATATGCACAAATTTCGTCATGTGGGTAGAAAATATCCTCACTTACGTGTGCTTAAAGTTTTGTGGCAATTGATTCATTTCTACGGATTCTAAACAAATTTAAAAACGGGGTGAGGGAAGGAGATTACCCATAAGTACCCAATTTCCGAGATAATGCCCTTACTAAGGATGCTAGTTAAGTTACAATCAGATCGTTGATTGATTGATAGACCCATGATTATTCGATTCATAGGGTATAAATACAAAAAGTAATTAAATTGGATCCTATTGGCTCTATTGGTTGATTTCCAATTAACTTACAGGCGTTTGTGCGGGAAGTAGGCCTAACGTGAAAGATCAAGAGTGGTACGCGCATTTTTTATCGTGTTCTTGAAATGTTCGTGAATTAATTCCCGTGAATAGTGTTCGTCAGATAGGGCGAATACCCTGTGGCGCAGTGAATTTCTGCTTTATTTTTTAGTTCAAAGTCTGTAATTTTCCGATCATATGATAAATGTCACATGTCTTGTAACTCATCGTTGCTATTGGTATTGATAATCAAAGCAGTGATTTACTAATAATAATAATAAAGTTCTTCAGCTCTCACTACTTAAAATATCGGCAGTTTTGTTCTGCTACTACTATAATAATCTTGGCGCTTGAAATGCTGCAATGTTACTAAATTAAGCATCACTCTGAAACAATAAAACAGATGACAGAGTACGCAATTTGTTATGTTATTCATCACTCGCCATCAGTTAATCAACCACTTTCATGCAGTCTTTTACAATAACAGTGGTAGGTGACAGTGGGGTTGGTAAAACTACTCTGTTGAGTGGATTTGCTTACAAGAAATGTCCACGAGAATATACTCCTACTATTTTGGACAGTTGCACTGTTTGCCGAGAATTTGATGGACGTCTTGTCAGACTTGCATTACATGATACCGTCGAATGGGGAGAATTCATGGAAGAGAGGCGCTATCTCTACTCAAAATCGAACGTTGTGCTTGCTATTTTCTCAATAGCTTCTGTTTCATCATTCGAAAATATTCGCCGACACTGGATAACTGAAATCAATGAATTTTGTAACGATGTGACTTTGATCTTAGTGGGGTCGAATAGTGAAGTGAGATCAATGGATTATGGAAATCACAACATAGAAAGGGTGTCTGAGAAGAAAGGAAAAAGTCTGGCCAATGAAATTGGAGCCGAACTATACAGAGAATGTTCGGCGTTACAAGAGGTCGACATCGAAACGCTTTTCAGCGACATTATCAAGGTTGCTTGTGAACTGAAAGACAGACCGAAAAGAAAACATTCTGTAGGTAAACGATTTCCTAAGTCACTATCGTGTCTGAGAGTCAAGCCGTAGCAATTTTTCTCACAACAGTGAATGATCTCCTTTTCTATGAACTGTACTGTACATCGCTTACATTAATGTGCCAAGTTATATTTGTTGTCTGAGTTTTTTGCATTTTCATTTTTACCAAATATTTTGATTGAAGATAAACAGCCGAATCTTGGCAATTTAAAATATCATAAATTGTCATGACACAAAATTGTACATGAATAAATTCGTTTTTTTCTAAAACTGTTTTAAAGAAAATTATTATATTTTGATATGTTAATGTGAAAGTTTCAAGCGAAAAATTATCTTTCTTCATTCGTGCGGATGATTTTTCACATCTTTGGAAAGTCTTTTCATCTGACATGCGAATTTTCAGAGGATTGTGAAAATTCCGTGGTCTCTCTTGCGAAAAGAAGTGTTCAGAAATAACAAAAATCTGTTCCAAAATGTCACTAGCAAGTCTGCGCTTCATTTTTACAGAGAACCACAGAGGATAATTAAAACTGAAGGTCTTTCGCTCCCTCCCGGCTGACGCATTTTTGGTGTGATCTTAAAACTAAGACACCCGACTTAAGCTTTTCTACTTTAATTTTAGAATGTTTTCAAACTTCTGACCAAGACTGTCGCATTTCTTCCACTGAAAGGCCATTTAGTGCATTACCTGTTCTGAAAAGAACTTTTCTCAAATGTCTGAATTTTGCCACTTTTGCAAGCGTTTTGTGCAATGAATCCTTCAAAGCGCTTCGATTTCCAAAATGAGTGCGGCATTATGTGAATATAAGTCTATGAATCACATCATGATCATTTATTATTACACAGACATCGAATAGAATATTGGAAATTCATATTATGTAAAAACCAAACTATTTATAATGAATTGACTGTAATGATGCTTTTAAGAAGTAATTTTTCTGTCTCTTCATGATCATTTCCAAGGCATCTGCTAGGGTACTTGGAACTGTAGAAACTGTAGACCACTCCACACAATGATCTCGCAGGTCATTGGAAAGGTTACTTTTGAAGAAAAATCTTCAATGTTTCACTCACGTATGTTTTAGCAGTAATGAAGAATGAGGCACATTCGTGAAACAGACACTTTTCGTTGGTGTAACTGCAAATTTTGACATAGAAATTTCAGGAAAATTGTTGATATACTTTAACGAAAAGTGTCTGTTTGTACACTTTACTTCATCCTCTGTCACTGAATGATAACTCATTTGAAAGATCATGATCTGTAGATGATTTCTATAATAACCAGTTCAACAAAATACCAATTTGTGTAACTTTTATGAGCAAAAATTCGAAAAAATGGAGTCAACACCTTAAATGTCACAATTTTACCACTGGAAATACATAGGATTGTGTTATCCTCTCTATTTCTGAAAAGCAAATGATCTGATCCGGCAGACGCGAAGTTTTGCAGTAGGTTAGAGGTGTACTATGCTATGTGAAAGTTTTATGTACTACCTCGTTCCCTGCACAACTTCACGCTAGCTCCCGGACTATGTGTCAATTACTCATAAAATGTAATTGATTACAATCAAAAATCAAACACAAAATCCCAACTTTTCAAATCATCATTGATGAAGCTTGTGTTTTATTTTTTCTGACACTCATTCTTGTATACTCGCCACTTCTGAATCATGTGTGAAGTGCATTGAAGCCATTATCATTATACACATAGACGTGCTATATTCATAAAGTTATTTTTAGTTACTGACTGTGTATATTATTATGAATACGCATATGCCCTTATAGTCCGGGAGCTAGCGCGAATTTGTGCAGGGAACGAGGTAGTACATAAAACTTTCACATAGCATAGTAGACCTCTAACCTACTGCAAAACTTCGCGTCTGCCGGATCAGATCATTTGCTTTTCAGAAATAGAGAGGATAACAAAATCCCATGTATTTCCAATGGTAAAATTGTGACATTTGAAGTGTTGACTTCATTTTTTCAGGTTTTTGCTCATGAAAAATATGTAAAGTGGTATTTTGTTGAAATGGTTATTTTAGAAATCATCTACAGATGATTTCATGATCTCATCTTTCAAATGAGCTGTCATTCAGTGACAGAGGATGAAGTAAAGTGCACAAACAGACACTTTTCGTTAAAGTATATCAACAATTTTCCTGAAATTTCTATGTTAAAATTTGCAGTTACATCAACGAAAAGTGTGTGTTTGCACACTTTACTTCATCCTCTGTCACTGAATGATAGCTCATTTGAAAGATCATGATCTGTAGATGATTTCTATAATAACCAGTTCAACAAAATACCAATTTGTGTAACTTTTATGAGCAAAAATTCGAAAAAATGGAGTCAACACCTTAAATGTCACAATTTTACCACTGGAAATACATAGGATTGTGTTATCCTCTCTATTTCTGAAAAGCAAATGATCTGATCCGGCAGACGCGAAGTTTTGCAGTAGGTTAGAGGTGTACTATGCTATGTGAAAGTTTTATGTACTACCTCGTTCCCTGCACAAATTCGCGCTAGCTCCCGGACTATTATTCTGAACAACAAATCATCTGGAATGAATATTGAAATATGATAGTCGTCTGTCTACGCATAATTTGTCAACATGATTACCAACTTGAAATAAAACGGGTCTGGGCCAGACTTTGTAATTGAAACTCATGGGTCGGATCCGGGTCAAAAAATGATAACTGCAACGGGGCCGAATAATCCCGGCATTGTCTAAGTCCTTAGCCACATTGCGAGTTATTCCGAGCGTTTCCGAGGAAAGCACCTTGCAGCAAACGTAAAGTCATCATTGCAGCAGTTGTAGACTGCCACATAGCGAGCAGAGCGATTAATAGCTTGCGGACAAACGTTAGTTAGGCCTATATATCTAACCTATTTTCAATGGCTATTCTTTTGGAGAAACTTATCTATTCCAGAGTTGCATTAATTTTAGTACCGGGTAATACTATGCTGTCTTGTAGTGACTAATATCCTCTTTCATTGACGTTTCGGTTTGCATGACCAATTATTAGTCCAAAATATTAGACTTCCTGATAATTTCCAGATTATTTTATTGAATTCTTAAATACGAGTGCATTTGCGGAGTTTACTCACATATAGTTATGAAATATGCTTACATTGACATTCAAAAGCAATACTGTGAGATGCACCTCAATGTCACCTATGACCGTGATGCAGCGTTTTTAGGGATTTTAACGTGTACTTTGCAGGTCTCCCACATTCCCCTCATGTGGGATTTCTCAATGAATAAAGACCCATTCCCACGGCAACTGCTATATTCCCAAGTGGAGTTTATTTAACTGCGATGCATAAATGATATTTTGTTACTATCGTTAAATAATCTCCAAACCTTGAATCAAAATGCTATTATTTCTGCGAAAGCCACAGAGAAATTTGAAATGTTAACAAAAGTTGACGCATAAGGAATCTGCATGCTCGTCTTACCATTTACTTGTCAATAGGAAGTTTTATGAAGTTATACATGAGCATTTGTATGCATTAAATTCGGTATGAATTACTTTCAAAACCAAACGTCACTCGACGCTCTCAATGATAAGTTTCCGCTACTAAAGACAAAAAGGCTATGCCACAAAATTTGTCCTAAAATTAGTTAGGAACTGCAAATTTTAATTGATTTTTATATTCTTTCTAATTTTTTGTTTCTGTATTCAAAACGGCAGCCAAAACAGAAGGATTGAAGAAGAAAATGCGATCTAGAGGGGCCGAATCGTGCCCTTCCAGTTTATAGTAGTAAGGTAAAATGTAGGCAAGGGGTTCTTATTATTTTCTGTATAGTCTCCATCATGATAATTTTAGATCCCATACTCGATTCGAGAGTCAGGATTAGAAGAATCAGTGGGATGTTTCTGTATCTTATTCCTATAATTTTAGCGAGTTGGGTGTCCAGGTATACGAACACTATGTTGGTGTGTAGAAAATTTCAATAGTCTCAAGCAGTGCTGTTGAGGCTGGGCCGACTGTTTTGCTAGGAGGCAGATGTGAGTATCTGGCATATACATGCAGGTTGGAAGTGCAGCGGCCGTTGGAAAAGTCATTTCCGCATCCAAGGTCTTAAAAGTCTTTCAATATCACGTGCCTGTTACAATTCAATCCATGTCGTGATTTAATGAAAAAAAATTATTTTCAAATATTCTGTCAAGTTGCCGCATGAAAAATTAAAGCATCTGCTTTCGTTGACTAAGTATATCAGACTCAACCTGAAATTCGCAATGGGAGTTCAATTTCAATGTTCTCTTCTGTCATGTTTGCCCGCTATATTCGATATATGGTCATTGTCATTTACAAGATAAGCATCATGTCCTTTGATTTAAGTAGCTACATATACGTCACATACCGGCATGTATAAAAGTTCACATTTTATCATAAGTAGCCTACTGCTAAATATTCATTTATGGAATTACGAAAATACATTATCGATTTTCATTTACATTCCACAAATCAACTATGTTTTAAGCTCAAATTTCTTGCAACTGTCATTAATAGGACTAGATACATGACTGATCATGAAATGTAAATGCCTGAACGCTCTTCATGTGGTATGATAGATCTTAACAGCTTTTCCATCTCCAAACTTGCTTCTCTTTCCTTTCATTTTCATGATCCTCTGACCGAGCTTCAGAGTTTCTTCACTACATTCTCTCATCTTTTTGTCATCGTCAACTTTGAATATAAACATACATTTAGCATCTCCAGTCAAACATGGCTTCATCAAATGAGTAACTGGAGATTCTCTGAATGGAATTTTTCTTGAATTCTTTTCTATTGCATCTACAATTTTCGTCATCGCCTCTATCGTTTTGTCTTCATGTCCGATCATTTCAGCAGATGTTGAGTATTTCATGCATGCAATATCGCAAAACGTAAGGACGCCATGTACTACTGACCCATGAATAATGCTTCTTCCACGAATTCTGACCATCATCACAAAATGAGGCATTCTGTTTGAGGCTGTCAATTGAATTCGCTGATTGTAGTCCAATCTTGTTTTACGCAATTCGTTTAACCAACTCACTGCAGTTTCAAGTCCATCAACTGTATGTTCTTTGAGTCCTTGTAGAACAATACTTTTACCATTATCCTTCAAAGTAACAAATGAAACCCCTCCAGTGCCAACATCCATTATTCCATCACCGATCACTTCCACTGCAGACACTATAATCCTGTATTTCCATAAGGGACGATTTCTACATTCACTGAATATACTTGCAAGGCAAGACTGATAAATGCTTGTTTGGTTTACTGCGTTAGGCTTATACAAAATGCATCCGCTATCACTACCTCCATAAGCTACCACACCAACGTTGTAGCCGTCCATTGTCGCCGTAATAAATGGCCTTGGATCTGAGAAGATTTCTTCTTGCCAGTTTGGTGTAAAGGTAAAAACTTGATCAAAAGTATATTTTTTCGGCTTTTGACGGTAAGCTGTCATTGCTATTGTGTTTTCATTTTGTACTTCGATTCCACCAAGGAAATTGACAGTATTGATGCCAGCAAATACACGAATAGCTCCTTGTAGATTTAAAACTTCATTTCTCATCAGCCTTAGCTGCACGTCCTTGTCAAATTCAGCGTCATGTAAGTGACGGCAATGTTCAATTGTTAGATTTTGAGATTTTATTTCATTTCTAATTTCCTGAATTTCAAGATTCAAAGTAACTAATTCCTGCTCTGCTTGAGCATATTCTGTATTCCGTTGACGAATTAGTTTCTCCAATTTATTGATAATATCCAAGCTTGATGTCTCTTCCTTCTCCCGTTTTAGCTCGTCCAGTCTACCTTCCAGATGCTCATTTGCTTTTCTCATTCTATTAGTCTCGTGAGCATTCATTTTCAGGTCTGTATTTAATTGCATTGCAACTTGAACTTGTTCTTTCATATTATCATTTTTATGTGTCACTTCTTCCAGTTGTTCCTTCAACATTTCAATTTCTCTCTCTGTGTCCTGCACGGCTATATTCAGATGATCAAACTCAGCTGTCAACTTTGAAAGCGTATTATTCATTTCTGTTCCTGTACTACTTAAATCATTATCATTATTTCTTTCAGTATATAAACCTTGGACATTACTATTGCATTCCGAAATGTTAGCAGCATAATTTTTATGATTCTTGTACATTTTATCACAGACAGAATTTGAAACTGCATCTCTTGTCTTCTTTCTGTCACTCTCTCGGGAGAGCTGTATATGACCCTGTGGTACTGATGATTTTCTTTTCTGCATGTGATTATAAAATGAGCTTTCATGTACATATCTATTTCTGTTTCTATTGAACTTTTCATTATGAACTGTAGGCACATTGCTATGCGTACTTTGGCGCGGGCCTCGTTTTGCTTTTCTTTTGTTATCCTCCTTCGGTAACTTATTCGTGCTTGATGAGGTATTTATGTACCGTCTTTCTTTTTGCTGATTGCCTGTATTTGGATACTTACCCCTATGTTGAATATCTTTTTGTGAGTTGTGATAATTCTTTGCGGCATGTCGCTCCTTGTGTTGGCTATTATCACGATTGATTGAGTCACGTCGATCATGCGTTGAACGGTGACTTTCTGGATTTTGATTGTTTTTCTTTAGTATGTCGAACATATTTCAAACACATGGATTTGATTGATCAATTTGCCGATCAACTAAACTGAAGAAATACAATTATACTTTGAGCCCATAGTTTTCACTTATCTTCAGATATCTTCTCAATCATATAGTAACATTCACTCCTAGATATTTAACAACACCTATTAGCTGTCAGCATGATTCATCTTGGCATCAGATTTCTGCATTTTGCGGACAATATAGGAATTGCAGCTATCTGTCGAGGGCATAAATTGGAAGATATCCGAGGGCGCGCAGTGCACGAATAAGCCCTTTGTGCGCGAATTTAGGAGGAAAGTGTCAGTAGCTCCCGGACTAGTAGGTCATTACCAAAGAGCGAGGGGAGCATTAGAAAGGGAGGGATTGGGAATATTCCTTGGCTATTCATTTTGTTTTTATAGATTGGTAAGAGCCAAGTAAATTGTTAGAATTTATAGTTGCTTATTACTGTATATTGCATCATTCGAGCATCGTTACAAAAAATGTGAGAATGATTTTAATAGAACTCTTCAACTTAACGGTTATCCTGATTCAATGATCAAAATTGCAAGCAATAGACAAATGAAAAGAAAACGAAGTGAACAAAATGTTGAATACATGTATTTCCCATTTCCATTCGTCTCCGAAAAAGCAGACAAACAAATTAAAAACGTGTTTCGCCGAGAAAACATAGATGTTAGAATAATAAGGAAAAGCAAAACTTTACGAAGTGCTTTGAAACAAAAACGACCCAATCAAGAGTGCACACTCCAAAATTGTCCCATCAGAAACAATCAAATGTGTTACCAAAAGAGTGTAGTATATCAAATTCTATGTGACAAATGCAAACAATTTTATATTGGCAGCACCATCAGACATTTACACATCCGCTGTCGTGAACACACCACCAACATCAACTCATCCGTATTCAAACACGTGCAAACGTGCAACATCTCTAGGACAAAAATAACAACAACAATTCAACCAACCTTCGTTTGAGAGAAGCCTATTACATCAATAAGTTAAAACCAAACATCAACTCAAGACATGAACTTGACAGTTATAGAGATTTCCTCTTTCATTGACTTTGTTATTCCACTGTAATCAGATTTTTAATTATCCTATTTCTTCCCTTTTTTCTTCCTGTCAGGTCATTTACTATAAATGCTATTGGTGCTATGTAACCCTTTACTACCTGCCGCATAACTCCTTTGTAACGATAGTTGATATCCATGAACTTTGACCAGTTCGATGACCTTAGTGAGTTAGCTGAATTGCTATGATTTGAATTTAATGTAAATATGAATGCTAATATCTTGCATTACATAGATTGAGTTGAACTTCTGTAATGATGACTGAATAAAGCATCTGGAGCTGGAAAGACGCTCGTTTTAAATCCAATAGACCAAACACATTACATGGTGTCAGAAGATTCGGTATGGCTTCGAATATACCTGTACCAAAAGAATTAAACCTGCATAATGGCGATATCGCAGAAAATTGGAAGAAATTTGAGAAAGCATGGAGGAGATACGAAATTGCAGTCGGATTACAATCAAAGACGGACGAAGAAAGAGTAGCTACATTGTTGACTATAATAGAAGAAGGAGTAGAGCTATATGAGACACTGGAATTTGACAAAATTGGGGATGAATTGAAAATAGAACCAGTGCTGAAAGAACTTAGGAATTATTGTATCCCACGAAAAAATACTTTGTTTGAAACATATCGCTTCTACAAACGAAAGCAACAAGATGGAGAGTCCATAGACAATTACGTCACCGCCTTGAGAACAATTGCAGAAAATTGTAATTTCAAAGATAAAGACAGGCAATTACGTGATCATGTTGTCATTGGTATAAAGGATGACAAGGTTAGAGAGAGATTGCTCAGAGAACCTGATCCAGACCTGAAATACGTCTTAGAAATTATTCGTAGCATTGAAACAGCCCAGAAACACAGTCAAGCCATGGTAAGCGCTATTGATGAGACTACTTTTGTTAGTAACATGAAACGATCACCGAACAATAATAAGAATAATTTCCCGAAAAGTAATACATGTAATTATCGACAGAATAAAAAGCAAACTTACAAATTCAGACAACCAAATACTAACATGAAGACTCCCAATAACAATGATTGTAGATACTGTGGAACAAAACATTATTTTAGTAAAGATAAATGTCCAGCATGGGGTCAAACATGTCAAAAATGCAAGAAAAAAATCACTTCGCACGATGTTGCCGATCATTCTACAACAAAGCAAATGCATTAAGTGACGATGAACGGGAAGACCATGAAATTTTCACATCTCTAGTGACAAAACAAGGAAATTAATGAAGTCTCTACGTATCTGGAAAACTGATAAATCTGTTAATTGGCAAATTGATACGGGTGCCACTTGTAACGTACTACCTTTTCAGGAATATGTACGTATCACCGGCGATAGATACGGAAACAAGCTGAAAAAAGGCAATATTCGCATAGATACGTACAACGGATCGAGACTGAAAATTGCAGGAGCAACTATCATATCCGTTGAATACCCTAACGGTTATAAACGCGATCTGAAAGTTATTGTCGCGTATGTCAATGCTAACCCTTTATTATGCTTAGCTACGAGTCAAGAAATGTGTCTGATTAGCACCCCAGAGTTGGAAGTACTTAGCGTAACGAGTTCTCTAAAATCAGAGGACATTTTATCTACATTTGATGATGTATTTAGAGGATTTGGTTGCATTCCTGGTGAATACTCAATTACAATTGATGAAACAGTGAAACCAGTGATAAATCCTCCAAGAAAAATACCTATCGCAATCAGAGACAAATTACGAGAATACCTGACAAAACTTGAATATGAAGGAATTTTACAAAGAGTGACAGAATCAACAGATTGGGTTTCAAGTTTGGTTGTAGTTTGTAAACCTGGAAAATTGAGGATATGTATTGATCCACGACATCTCAATAAGGCAATTAAAAGAGAGCACTATCCACTACCAACAGTAGAAGAAGTTGCTACAAGATTGCAAAATGCAAAATTTTTCAGTGTTTTAGACGCAAAGGATGGGTTTTGGCAAGTTAAACTTGATTACAATTTGAGTCTTCTAACAACATTTAACACACCGTTTGGTAGATACTGTTGGAGAAGAATGCCATTTGGGATCAATTCTGCACCAGAAGTCTGGCAAAGAAAGATGAATGAATTGATAGAGGGACTCAAGGGAGTAGAAGTGATGGCAGATGATTTCCTGATATATGGTTTTGAAAATACGCAAGAATCAGCACTGAAGGATCACGACGAAAACTTGAAGCGATTCCTTGAACGTGCCAGAGAGAAGAATTTAAAATTAAATAAAGACAAAATAAAATTAAGAATGACGGAAGTTCCATTCATTGGTCATGTACTAACTGATCAAGGTGTTAAGATAGACATGAGGAAGGTTGAAGCCATAACGAAAATGCCGAATCCACAAAATGTAAAAGATCTAATGCGCTTTATAGGAATGTGCCAATATCTGGCAAAATTTCTACCTAAACTATCAGATGTAATGGAGCCACTACGAAAATTAACACAGAAAGATGCAGAATGGAGATGGACTGAAGATCATCAGCAAGCAATTGATGAACTGAAACTTATGGTAACGAAAACTCCGATATTAGCATATTTCGACCCAAAATTAGAAGTAACAATACAATGTGATTCCAGCGAAAAAGGACTTGGTGGAGTGTTATTGCAAAACGGAAGACCAGTATCTTTTACGTCTAGAGCTTTAACTCCTACTGAACAAAGATATGCACAAATAGAAAAAGAGTGTTTGGCAATTGTACATTCATGTACAAAATTCGACCAATACCTGTATGGTAAACCTAACATCATAGTCGAATCGGATCACAAGCCTTTAGAGACAATATTTAATAAAGATATTTTTAAATCACCTAAACGACTTCAGAGAATGCTATTATTTCTGCAAAAGTATGATCTAAAAGTAACATACATAAAAGGCACTCTATTATATATCGCTGATACCTTAAGCCGAGCTTTCATAAATGATTCAACAAACAATGAACATTTTGACGAAACACTTATTGTACAGTTGGAAGAAAATGAACAATTTTTTAAATCTCTTGAACATATCCGAATGTTGAAAACACATGAATTTGGTGGATCAGAACAACAGCTTGAAGAAATACGGCAAGCTACGGCAGATGATCAAGTTCTGCAGAAAATTATTCAGCTGATATCTTTAGGGTGGCCTAATTATATATCAGAACTAGCAGATAACATGGCTAGAATATATTTTCAGTATCGTGATGAATTAGTTTGCGAAGATGGAATAATATTCAAAGGGCAAAGAATTCTAATACCAGCAAGCCTTCGAAAAAAGTATTTGGCAGAAATACATTCATCACACATTGGGATAGAAGGATGCTTACGAAGAGCAAGAGAGTTGATATTTTGGCCTGGAATGAACGCTGAAGTCAAAGATCTCATTTCAAGATGTCACATATGTCTCAAATATCGAGCACACCAACAAAAAGAACCTATTATCCAAGAGCAAGTACCCGATCGAGCATGGGCAACAGTGAGCGCAGATCTCTTTCAGTATCGAAATCAACATTATATTGTTATGGTTGATCATTTTTCTAATTTTGTGGAAATCGCTACACTTTCTAAACAACTATCCAGCAAGAATGTAATACAACACAAACTTCTTTTTTACTAGACATGGAATACCAGAAAAGTTAATTACCGATAATGGTCCACAGTTTGCCAGTCAAGATTTTGCAAACTTCTCAAAAGAATGGAAATTTCGACATACAACATCGAGTCCAACATATAGCCAATCAAACGGCAAAGCGGAAAATGCTGTGAAAACTATCAAAAGCATATTCAATAAGAATCAAGACGCGAATCATGATATATATTTAGCTCTTCTTGATTGGAGAAATACGCCAACAGAAGGCATTGGTACCAGTCCAGCACAAAGACTATTTGGTAGACGGACACGAACACTTATACCAACAAAATCAAGCAATTATATGCACGAGCATATACAAGATGATGAATGCAAGAGAAAGCTTGCTGAGAGTAAAGTAAGACAAGCGAAATATTATAACAGACAAACGAAGCCTTTACAAGATTTACAACCCGGACAAACAATCAGAATGAAACTACCTGGAAAAGAAACATGGACAAAAGGGATTTGCGTAACGAAGGTCAATAGGAGATCTTATGAAGTTGGGGTTGAAGGCAAGAAGTACCGGAGAAACCGAAGACACCTTCTAAAAACCAATGAACTCCCTCCAGGACCGTGCATCGACATCGATGAATACGATTTGCGCCAAAACAGCACAGAACTGCCTTTTATAGTAAGACGCTCTGGAAGGGAAAGGAAGAAACCAGATTTTTATGGGAATCCAATATCCCATTAATTTTGTCTCAATTTTTTATTTTTTTTTTAAAAAAGAGAAGGATGTAACGACAGTTGATATCCATGAATTTTGACCAGTTCGATGACCTTAGTGAGTTAGCTGAATTGCTATGATTTGAATTTAATGTAAATATGAATGCTAATATCTTGCATTACATAGATTGAGTTGAACTTCTGTAATGATGACTGAATAAAGCATCTGGAGCTGGAAAGACGCTCGTTTTAAATCCAATAGACCAAACACATTACATCCTTCTCTTCTCTTACCATAGCTTGTATATTTTGTATATCTTTTTTATGTATCTCTTGATGTGAATTTCAAATTTTATTCTGTAAATCATTCACTAACTGCCTGATGATACCTACGGATAGTAGGATAAATATATTGCAGTAATAACCAACTATAAATTCTAACAATTTACTTGGCTCTTTCCAATCTATAAAAATGAAAGGGAGGGAGTGAGTCATCATGGCATGGTTAGCAGTAGTAGTGGCGTATATTGTCACAAATGAAAATCACAGAGAAAGTCACGTCAAAAGTTGTAACTATACAATTCAGTGGTTCTTAACCTTTTTGCTCGGATTCCTCCCTAACAGTTGAAAGTATGTTTAGTTCCTCCCTCTAAACTAGTAGGCCACTATTCAAGTTAAAAAAAGAAGTCAAAGATAGCAGTAACAAACATTTTCAAATGCAGACTTCAGGTAGCCTATCACGAAGAATCTAAGTAGGCCTACATACAAATGGGAAGTGTTACAAAAAATCCAACAGAAAAACTAATGACTGCATTGAGCCTGATACTTGCCGCACAATTCCTGAATTCGAGGTGTCAAATTCGTGAGTCTCAATCTCAAATCACTGCGCACGCTGATGCTGAGTCGATTTCTCTTCCTAGGTATCAAATCTAATACCGCCGAGACACCGAACTCGACCAGGTACGATGTTGGAAAAGGAAGTAGTAGCGTGTGGGCATTGGCTGATAAAGTTGGGTGCTTTTCAACTGTTTCTTGAGTGAGCCATACCATTTAACCTTAATTTATGAATGGAAATGTGACGCCTCGCTTCATTAGCCCTCTGACCAGAATACTATCTTCTAGTCTATCTTGTCGGTGCAACTGAGCAGGCCACAGACAAAACGTCCAGGTGATGATCTATAGCCGCGTAGCTGAATTTTCCCTAATTAAAATAATTCGAATGGAACACTCGTACACAGAGATATATTGGTAGCTTCTAAATCTGTGGCGCAATAGCTATTAAACAGTAGCTGCATAATTAACATCTTGAATATTGGGAAGCGATTAACGAATACTGACGATGATAACTCACACGTGACGGTGAATCAACAAATCCTGTTCATCTCAAATACTCCTTCGAACCTCCTTCCTCCCCAAATCCTCCTTATGTACGTCATTCCTCCCCTGACATGTTGAATTCCTCCCCGGGGAGCCACATGGCCCCCGGTTAAGAATCACTACTATACATGGTTTGCCAGCCATGTGGATACTGAGGCGCTACTACGTCAGACTGCTTTCGCAATCCTTTGTTGGAGACATAAAGTCTCTAGCGTGGCGCCCTTGACTTCAGAAAGAATGGTGTCCGAGACCTTTTACAAAAGAATTTGTGGTTTTGAAATTTACACCGGCAGCTTCAGCCGCGACTGTTTGGAAAATGAAAGGTTTTGGATTTGGTGTGTTGGCTATTCCATTTTGGAGTGATATACTTACTGTGCTTCCCCTTGGCTGATAACTGTTCAGTCCGCCATAGCTTTGTCAATCGAGCAGGAATTTCATCTCTGCAGGTGTCATTGCGCTGAAATACCATAGATTTTGGAATATCAGCTGGAGAATAGCTTCCAAAACTGTTGTTCTGCTGGTCGTGTGGCGTTGTGTTTGGAGTATTGAACTCGTGGTATTGGTGTCGAATTCAGGCTCGCTCGCTTTCATATTTTGACCCATAAACTAAGTATTACTTCAGTTACCGACGTTATTGCGATGACGGAGTCTGATCTGCAGAATCGTAAGAATAGCATAACAAAGCATGATTTGATCAAGGCTGTCGTTTATTTGCGTGATCAACAGCACTCATCTGTAAATGTCGATTCATCATTTGAGAAATTTTCCACAATTTTGGATGCAAAGTTAACTGAGAAATTGACACCTGGTATCGACCGTTTGAAGGCTATTACTGAAAAACAACGATCCCTTGAGGAAAAGTATGACTGTCTTCGAACTGATTTGAACAATCTAAAGGCTAATAGTGATTATTGTAATGGCATGTCTGATGAAGATATATTGCAGGAATTAGAACAACGTCGCATCAGAGAATGTAATGTAGTCATATCAGGCTTACCAGAAAAACTGGATGGGGATGTTAATGAGCGTTTTTGCCATGATCTTCAGCAATTTAGGAAGCTGTCGACAGCAGTCGGAATTGATCAACTTGTAGTTCTTGAAACACGCCGTTTAGGAAGGTCAAAAGGCAATGGAAAGCGCTTATTGCAAGTCAAATTAAAATCAATTCACGATAGAAATATTATACTGAAAAGTTCCAAAGCACTGCGCAGCAATCCAGACTACCCTTCGACATATATAAATCGAGACCTAACTATCTATCAACAGAAAAAGAGAAAGGAACTTCTATCAGAGCTTCGAGAAAAACGTAGAAATGGTGAGGATGTGGTTATCTATCGCGATAGAGTAACTGAAAAATCTTCCATTCAGGGTTTTCATTAAATCTTTTAACTGATCGCATTTCTCATGTGTCTATTTACCTTGGTAATGCTCAGTCGTTAGTACCAAAAATTGATGAACTGTCAGCGATTGCATCAACCATTTATCCGAATGTGATAGTCATTTGCGAGTCTTGGCTGAGTGAGAGTGTAGAAAATCATCTTATTCTTCTTCCAGGATACAACATACCATACCGCTGTGATCGCTATGATGGGCGTAAAGGAGGGAGAGTTTGCGTCTACGTGCAAAACAACATTCAGTGCTCTCGATTATCCGTGGTCCACAGATGTTAAATTTTTCTTGAGGATATTTGGATTGTTTTCCCAGCTCTCAGTCTATTACTCATCGCTGTGTATATTCCCCCAAAGTTAACAGTCAGACATCATGCAGAAATTCATGATTATGTAACGAGAAATGCGGAACAATTTTTGAATAATGTATTTACAAATGATATGAAATTGATGATAATGGGTGATTTGAATAACTTTTCAACTGCTGATATTATGGCCAATTTTTGCCTTAGTGAAATGGTTTCGTCGCCGAGTAGAGGAACTTCTATTTTGGATAGGGTCATGATTGATGATTCTTTGGTGAATTGTTATGAAAGTGCTTCGGTTGGCCCAAGTTTGGGTAACTCTGACCATCAATCAGTATTATTGATGCCAAAACTCACAATTCCTTGTGAAATGACATTACGAAAGGTTTACGATTATCGAGCCAGCCATATTCCAACTTTTGTTCAGATGCTTCGATCTTTTCCATGGCAATACTTTTACTTATCGAATGACGACCTGGATATTAAATGCGACTTATTTCATCAAATTATTGAAACAGCCAAGGAATGTATACCCTCCAGTATTATTCCTTTCACTAAGCATGATAAGCCGTGGGTAACTCCGGTAATAAAAAGTACCATAAATAAGCGATATGATGCCTGTCGTTCCGGTAATTTTGCCCTGTATAGACATTACAAAGATAAAGTTCGATCTTTGATTGATGAAGCGAAAAAACGATGGGTCTCTGTAGCCAGAACTCGAGAGAATGGTCTTTGGAAGATAGTCAATGATCTGATGAACAAGTCAAGCAACCATCGTTTAACATCATTGATGAATTCTTATTCTTCGAGTCATGAAGCCGCTGAGTCGATCAGTAGAGAGTTTGCCACCCATTTTTCATCTCCTACAGGCTTTTCCTCCATTGACGTTATGAATTCTAAATCCGATGAATATGCTGACAACGAATGGTCTCCTACAGTTACAGTATCGATGGTCCACAATATGGTGAGGAAACTCAAGACCAATAAGTCATCCGGCAGTGATGGTTTGTCTCCTAGACTCATTAAAGAAGCTAGTGATGTTCTTTCTGGCCCATTATGTCATATAATTTCTTTGTCGATTGAAGAACGACGAGTACTTGCGTTGGAAAATAGCTCACATTACAGCTGTTCCAAAAAAATCGAATCCATCAGTACACGACCTAAGACCTATATCAATTCTCCCAGTGTTTTCAAAGATATTAGAGAAATGCATTCTTCAAAGTGTGAAAGGCGGCTTAATTCATATGTATGGTGAAAATCAATTTGGATTTCGTCCTCACTACTCTGCCGTTCATGCCCATATCAGCATACATGACTTTATAACTTCCCGGCTGGATTCACCGATGACAGAGGCGGTTCTCATTATGTCTTTCGACATGACAAAGGCTTTTGACTATTTGAATCACAAATCATTAATTAAGTCCTTGTCTGATGGTAACCTTCCGAGCTTATTTTTAGAATGGTGTGCAAGCTATCTTCGTAATCGAACACAAATAGTTCGTCTCCATGATGGTACTCTGAGCAAACCTCAACATCCTGTATCAGGGGTGCCGCAAGGGTCAGTCTTAGGGCCCTTCCTCTTTGCATCCCACATGCGTACTTTGAAGAGTCACTATCGTGAAGATTTACTAGTAAAGTTTGCGAGTAAAAGTAAACTTTAAAAGTGTTTGTAAAGTAAACACTGACGATGTCATGTGTCTGGCTCCCGTTACGAAAACATCAAATATAGACGAAATTATCGAGTCATAAACAAGCAATATTTACTCTTGGTGTTCTTCGAATGGTTTGACATTTAATACTTAGAAGACTAAGTGTATGGTGTTCAACAAAAAGAAACAAAATCAGTTTCAATGTTCGACCTCTATGGTTCCAAAGATGAAAATATTGGGTATTGTGTACACTCCAGACTTATCATGGAGCATTTATGTTGATGAAATTTGTAAAAGAGCTTATCAAAAATTGTATGTTTTAAGGAAGCTCAAAGTATTTGTTTCAAAAAATGAGCTTATTACACTATACTATTCGTTTGTTGTAAGTAGAATTACAATTACAAGTACATTAGAATTTTGCAACCCATTTCTTATCGGTTTGCCTAAACAGGAGAGTGAAAAGCTTGAGAAAGTTAGGCGTCGTAGTCACCGACTAATTTGCGGTCCTGATTGTTCCTGTGACAATTTTACCCCTCTTTTCATTCGAAGATACCATCAAGCTTTAAAAGTTTTCCGCTCAATGATGAGTCCCGACCATCTTTTGAACCATCTTATGCCAAAAGTTCTTGAACGGACGAAGAAACTCACAATACCTTGTATACGAACCTCTCGACGACATAATTCTTTCATTCCTTCGTGCATTTCTTTATTCAACAATTTATGTGCTTAAAGCATCACTAATTCTGTCAGTGTATATGTTTTCAATTACCTTTATTTCGAGTTGCCATTACCTTGTACCGACTGATTTTCATTCATTTCAATATACATTTACTATACTACTATACTATACTAAATGAGCTGCCCTTACTTTGCGATTCTGCCGCTGAACTAATATATACTGCATGACAGGAAAGTTTTAGCACCTAGATTTACAAAAGCGATTATTTTCATTAATCAAGGAGCATCAAAACTATCACTTTAAATGACAAAATTTAATTTCACGCATGTCTAGCAACGCGTATGACCGCCCTTATCACTAATGCAAGCTCAAATTCTATTCTTCATACAGTCCATCCAATCTCTCTTGCCCAATGCTTTCTCATTATTCTGCCGATCTTTCAGAAAGTGCTTTGATAGTGGTAGGAGAATCCTGTTTTTTTAGCATCGTCAATTGTCGTTGTCGTTCATCCGGTATACTGCGAATACTAGCGGCAACACTTCCAAATTGAAAATAAATTTCAATTCATTTGATGAAATCAATGAAGAAAGTGAAGCAACATTCAGATCATTTTTTCACCAAGGATTCTCTCTGATAAGTATCCGTAAATCCACACCATTCCTTCTTTGTCTTCTTTCTTTGTTAGTGGCATTGTAGTACCACACAAAGTGTTACTATAAATTTAATTTTCAAAATATAATACAAACAGCTGTCCCTGACGTCTATGTCAGCTTCTTTGCGACTTTTCACTAAGTTCTACGAAAATTTAATAAGTATACTGAAAAATTCTTATCAAATAGACAAAATACTTTCAAATGAAATATATTTGTCTATATGCGAGACAAAACGTCTTGACACGTAGAATTGCAGGAGCCATTACTTTCATTAACCAAGAAACATCAAAACTAAAACTTCAGATGATAAAAATCCAAGGTATCTTTCCTGACAGCATCAGCCACTCGTCCACCATGCCAACTGCCGACCCAAAACATGACGCTACACCGCGGAACCAATCATGCTCTGAAATGCATGTATGTATGTACTGTGCCTAAGGCAAGGATGCGGAGTCGGAGTCCCGGAGTCCTATCATTTTTGTTGGAGTGGGAGTCCTATGAAATGATAGGACTCCGGCCTATAACTAGACCCGAAATATAATACAGACAAATTATTTATTCTCGTACATAGCTGTCACTGTCTTGATGTCAACTTTCGACTTCGTCAAACAAAAGTACGGAGACAGCAGTGCATGCAAAGCTAGCAATAGTTGAGGAAATGAACCGTGATAGTGAAATAAGGATTGTCTTTTTCCCTCAGTGATTTAGTAAAGAAAACAAGCCTTCCTAGCCTCGATCACACCTACGCGCCAAAGGTCACATCAGAGACAAAAATGAAATACTAGTTTGTTTGAGAGCACTACCTCTTACCCTCACGTTAATCGTGTGTGATGGCTCCTCTAAAGCGCATATTAAGATCGAGAATGTACTCATATTTTTTGAAGAAGGATGGAGGATTTTCCTGCCTCATAGAGGCGGTAGAAAAACCGTGTGAAGCACAAGTGATGTGCAAAGCTGGTAAACTTTCGTAGAAGGTGATTGATTTGATGCAGCAATGATCACTAAAATCAGGCTCAGGTAAGCCTATAATGATCTATGATGTAGGTTACAAGTTAATTTTTCAAAAATCTAGGCTTCATATACTTGCCACCCGGATTCGGAGTTTGAGTCCTATCTAACCCCGGAGTCGGAGTCCTATCAAAATGATAGGACTCCGCATCCCTGGCCTAAGGATTATGTAGTTAACGGTTATCAAGGTGATGCGACCGTTATCATTTTGACAAGGAATGATTTATTGATTTACTGATTTCTACATCAGCACTTCAATAAAATTTTCGTTCCGGTCGAACGGTTGCAGGTTCCTCCCTCACAAAGGTAACTTCCTCAATCTCCTCAAGCTGGTCACAAATTACTCCGACTGAATTGAAATGCATTGCAGCTTCTTCTCTTATGATGCTAATACGAAAGTGCGCTACAAGGGAACAACTTCTGATTAGTTCCTTCTTTTCAGAGATTTTTACCTGTGTCACTGTTCGTAGTCAACCCTGGAATTCGCCAGTCCGATTAAAAATGCAATTTCGCAAGGGCATTTCTGTATCCTTTCTTAGTTTGTTCGAAAATGACAAATTTTCAGTCCGATTCCATCTCCGTGATGAATGATTCCGAGCCATTCATAGTGTGAACATCGAATTGATAAAAACACAGAATTAGATATTTTGTTTATCTATTTCGATCTGCTGGAAGTGTAATTTATTCGAAATCTCCGGCACATCGAGGAACTTAATAAGTGGGCAAAACGGAATTCCTAATACCTTACAGAGATAGGAAAAAAATCGTGTGTCGCTTACGGATTAATGTGAGCTCAAGCAAACTGCTTCGATTGCCGCAATTCCTTCAGATTCGAAGAATTCAGATCATTGCGCACAAGTTTTCTCTATAATGTTGGCCCTTCCGATCATTATTAAAAAAGTAGCAGGCGCACCAAAATGAATTCACTTGATTTCACCATCGTCTTCTCATCAGCATTCCTTACTACATCGTGCATACACTGAATCGAATGCTAGCCAGATGATGATGTGTGCGAAGTGATCTCTCAGCACGCACGCCTCTCTCACTGGCTCTGGTGTCCTCTGCTGACAGCTTATTGTTTGCCATTTCCAATAGCAAGTGATACACGAATTATCCATTCGAGAAGGAGCAAGTTGTCTAATTCTGTGATGTGCTATTTCGATATTAAGGTTACATATAACCCTTCCTTACTAGGAAACCGAAGCGCGCGCAGATGAATCTAATTCTGTGGATGAAACTTTCAGATAGGCCTAATTGCGACTTATAGCTGATAACCAATGTACTTGCAAATTGTGCAATTTCTTCAGAATATAAACCATGGTGCTGTCAGCTGAGGTCACTTGATTGGCGATCTGTCCCTTTAAAGTGCATTTTCATGTCCAGCTTCATGAAGGATGGTTCACGAAAGCGATTTCACGGGTTCTCGGGAAGTTGTTCATCATTTAAAGATGATCGTGAAAAACTTGACCAGGTTGCGTGACATTTTCGTTGATCAGTTGTTGTTTAAGGAGACTTTCAAATCATTAAGTGGAAAGGCAATCTTAGTCGAACGAGGTGCTGCTCGTTTTCTCCTTGAAGAAAAGTATGACAATGAAAATCTTCCTGAAGGCGTATACGACATTGCCATTCAATGCAAATCCGTTGACTCGCTGGTTGAGAGAGTTACTCAAGGCGGTGGAACCTTGTTACAAGAACCTCATGATGAAATAACAGAACAGGGAGTTGTACGCAAAGCCGTTGTGCAGTCGATTGTTCCTTCACTACGTCACACGATCATCGATACTTCAGGATGGGAAGGACCCTTTTTGCCTGACTACATCGCTGTAGAAGAAAGTGAAACTTCAAACTTATCATCGGTTTTAGATCGTCTACGCTTTGATCATGTCGCAGTTGCATGCAATATCGGAGAGACTGAGAAAGTTATTGAATGGTACGAAAACTGCTTTGGAATGAGAAGATTCCCAGTGAGCGTAGATGAAACTGACGACGAAGGTCTGATTGTAACATACGGTTCAGCAGGTGAGATTAGTAAAAGTGTTCAAAAAGAGGTTGAATAGTACAAATATTAAAGAAATAATAAACAAAAGACGTAATTTATGCATTGCAATGTCAGGGATGTGAAGCTACATACATCGGTCAAACTGTTGACTCATTACGAGCAAGAGTCCGGGTGCATCGGCAACAGATTCGCGACGACAATTACCGATCTCTTTACGTTAGTAATCACATTTTTAATTGCGCTCATTAATTTCTCAAATTGCCACCTAACTGTGCAAGAGCGTACCGCGAAGAGAAAGAGGAATTATGTATAAAAATCATAAAACCATCGCTAAATCGAGATATGTGAAATGTCATGTATTGAAATTTATCTCTGCCTACATAGATATTAATTTGAGATTTTGTTGACATCTTATTACTTTACCTTTTCTTATATATCTAAGTTACATTAGTTGGATGTATATGAAAGATATTTGATTCTGTGAATAAATCATTTATGCCCTTGAGAAGCCTGCAACAGGCAGAAACCGGTCCGCCTGTTGCAGTTATCTGGCTTGTTTTTCTTTTATCTTTTGGGTGTCGTATTACTTTACATTATTATATATATATTTTTTTGTTTTGTTATTCTTGATTTCGAGGTCTACAAGACCTGACTGATACCTTTCGTTTAACTTCTGTTGTTCTTTTCCTTCTTGATGTTGATCTTTTCTACTGATCTTCGTATAATTGGGTAGCAATTGATTTTCTTTGCATATTAGATTAAATTGAATGTCTTTATCTAATTTCACGCATTTGTGTAGAGTCTTTTCTGTTTTTCTAAATTCATACTTTTCCGTTGTTGTCAGTGTTTTTAGAATTATGAACGAATACCATTTTATTGCAAAGTATTTATTTAGCGACGTTTCGGTCTCTTTTACACGGACCATTTTCAAGCTTACATTATGAAAAGTGAGCTACAGTAATATTGAAATTTCAAAATTATCTCAACTATTAAACACTTGTATAAAAAGCTCAAAGATATGTACACAGATAGTTTAAAAAGGGAAAGGGAAATAGAAATCAAGAAATGATATTCAGATGCCTTGTCAATCCTTTATCGTGTTGATTCAATTTAGGTGCAATCTCTTTGATCAATATAGCCTCAGCTATCTGCAATGAATTCGTATCTGCATAGCGAGCTAAAATTTCAGTATTTGTTATTAAATTTCTTGGTTTTTGTTGATGTACATTTATGTGATGAGATTTAATAGAACCATTGTTCTCATGTTGTTTCATCCTAACGTTCATTAAATTTGTTGTATATCCTATATAATGAGCATTATTACACATGCTCTCATTGAAAGAATATTGATACACAACATTGTGGTTTGAATGAAACGAGTCCATTTTCGTTTTGATTGCATTCGCCAACTTGTAATTTTTGTAGTAGGCTCTTACGTTAACATCAATATATATATATATATATATATATATATATATATATATATATATATATATATATAAATATATATATATATATATATATATATATATATATATATATATATTACTTCACCATGACTTCTTTTGTTGACTTTATTCATGCCTATCACATAGCTTTTTCATGTTATTTTGATATTCAAATTTTATAAGAATGATCTGTAAATAGTTAAATCCACACAAGTTGCTTACCCTGAAGATGGATGATGTTTGCATCCGACGCGCCGGTCAAAATTCCATTAAAATGGTTCTCAAAAATAGCATTTAAGTTTTCAAATCAAAAAGTAAAATTGATTTATAGAGAACTGGAGAAAAATTATGTACGAGTAAAATTATCGAAAATTGATTGCGATTTACTTTTTTGCCGATCTTGTATATATATATATATATATATATATATAGATATATATGTATACGAAAAAATGGGATGTTCAAAAATGGTCAGTTATTAAGTAAAATAAAATCCCAATAGAAGTCAATCAAAACTAAGGAATTCTCCCCACCGGTTGCGTCTGTTTTACAGACTTTTCAAGGGACTAATGAATGTATTTGTATTTTCAAAAAGAAGAAATACATGGACATAGATGAGCTTTTAGACATTATAGATTTTAAGAAGAGTTATAGGTAACTGCATGCATAGACATATAAGTTTTTCTATCACCGATAGCTTATGGTTGAGTACTTTGGCCTATTGAAAGTACCAGCATTTCTCCAATTTCTGCAATATCGGTACCTTTGATGAGCGGTTAAATTGACATCGTATTGGGAATTATCACGCTCTTGTTGATAAGGGTTATGTGATGTAGGCCGAGCGTGATGGTAGTCTTCTTTTCTCCAAATGTTTTCACTTCCATTAATATAGTTGCGTTTATTTCCATTATTATTCTTTTCTTTTCTTGTTAGCCAATTTCGATTCTTTGAAGAATTATTTTGTGGCAAAAGCTTATTTTTCGTTTCTATTGATATTAAATGTTTTTCAGAAATGAAGAATTGTTTCTTGTTCTCCCAAATCATCGCACTATGTTCTTCTTCTTTACGAGTTAATTCTTCCCATTGATTTAGATGAATTTCAGCTTCTTCTTCGTCATTATATTGATTAAAAAATTTACAAAGAGATGACAGAATTAATATTATATAACTACAAATGTTTCTGGCTTATTTGCCATCATCAGTGTAGTATACCCTATTGTAGAGAATCAGTGAATCAGATGCCGATAAATCGTCATGACCTCCAGACATTTACAATTAATGAAATAATTCAAATCTTGTTTATTAATTTGTTGGCATATGATTAAGATTTATTCTTTCACTGGCCAAATGTGTCAGCTGTCGGCTTTCTACGTATATCCAACTACTAATGGTTTGTGCATAGAACGTAAACACGAACTAGCCATTTGCATTCGTGTTTGCAAGTTCAAATTTTTTGAACCCGAGCTCTGAAAACAAGATTCTCTACAATAAGGTATACTACACTGATGACGGCAAAAAGTCAGAAATGTTCGTAGTTCCCGTGATGATTTAAGTCAGATTTTGTTCTCACCTCTTGAATTTTTTCCTTTCCGGGCTAAATATATTTTACTTATTTAACCAGTAATTTTTCAACTTGATCAAGAAATTTTTTGTTATCGTACATCATTTTTATTATTTTCTTTATCTGTTGGTGCTTCATTCTATTAGCGCAGGAGAGAGGCAACTGTCAAAATCATTCTTTCAACTCAACAGCACATTCAGTCGGCGAATGC
The DNA here is from genome assembly GCA_907163375.1 of Prostheceraeus crozeri. NCBI lineage: Eukaryota > Metazoa > Platyhelminthes > Polycladida > Euryleptidae > Prostheceraeus > Prostheceraeus crozeri. The sequence goes on along the minus strand of CAJQUW010004763.1, from coordinate 20,403 downwards.
ATGTGCACATTTTGCACATTGGAAGAATTATGTCAGCTGATTTTTCTTCCTGCAGAACTGTGTTTCTCAAGAAATTTGTGCCGAAATTTGTCTATGGACCGCGGAAGTTTTCAGGTCAAATATTCTAGTTAACAAGTGATGCTGTGGGTCAGTGACTCACCTTACTATAATTTACAAACTTCACTAGAGCAGTAACAGTTTTCCTCAAATTCTTTCACCGTTATTCTATGGTCGTTCGGTGATCCTCATTGCCATGAGGAAGCCGAAGAGCCAATCAAAAATATCAAGGAAACATACTCGTAGCCTTGCTGTCGTGTTTGTTCATTGCTTGTTTCATCGAGAGAACTTTGCCAGCAAGACATTGAATGCTGAACTGAGTGAAGCCATGTGAGGAGATGCGATCAGAGTTCGAGAACACATGTGCACTGGCTATCAAAGTGGAAGGCGGTCCGATCAGTTCTGAAACTCACAAATGAAATCCACATCTTCTCGAAAAAGAATGAGCCTGTCGTCCAGGTTTCTAGAAATCGAGTGGCAGCATTTTTACGCGACTTGCTCATTATAACGCTTGATTCCTTGAAAAGAGGGCTAACCATGGTTCGTTCAAAGTCTGTAAAGTTCTTTGCATGCCAGTCCTTTCAACCACTGCATATGGCCATCGTCAAGCAAATGAGAAAAGTCATGCAAGCAGTCAACGGATTGGAATAAATGCGGTTGATTTACGTCGCTACAACATTAACATGACACATGCGGATTAAGAAAGGACATGAAGACATAATACTCAAATGAAAATTTAAGTAGCTAGAAAAGGCCGTGAAGTTAAAAAGACAGACGAAGAAAAAATCAGATGACAGTTAAGCTATACGCCACTTTTCACTCAAACCATGCTTGGTCCGTTTAACGGATTTCAGTCCGTTTGTCCAAATAGCTACTTTGAAAATCATCAACTTGAAAATAATTCTTCAGCACGAAAGGCTAAAATTCCTCTTGCAAATTTGAATATTCAAAGTGAATCAAAGTGTTTTCCATATAGTTGATGCCTAAAAAGCAGCATAAAATGATATAAGACGTTTGAAACCACTTCAGCTGTAATAATGCATGAAAATCCAATTGAAATAAAACATTTTTTAAATTTCCCGTCAAAGTGACCCCATTACGTATGATACCCCCAAGGGTATCATATTCAACATTGTCAGAAAATATGGATCCAATTGAAACAAGCTCATCACACTCGAAAAATTCAGGAAAAGTCATGGAAGTATTATGCCATCAAACAAGATCCTAGAGATGTACACGCCTCGTTAATGTGAGCCGCCAGCAGATGTATTTTAGGAATTTTCGAGCATCAGAGGTTTACTATGCTCGTAGAAATATATGCATGCATTGCTGTGGAAAAATTAATTTACATTTGCCGCTTGCAGTCTTGTTTTAAGTTAGCTGCATTTCAATTTTCTGAATATTCAAGGTTGCGTGGATTATCATAATACGTAGCTATGCTCACCAGTTGAACTGCTCCATTTCCTGCTGCGCGAATTGTCCTACCAAATGTCTTAGGCTGCTTTTTAGGTTTTTGACGACAATCATAAGCATCCATGAAATAATGTAATTTCGAGAACAACGTATATCGCTGCGCAAACTAATATTGAGAAAAGGCGTGAGAATAACAGTCCTTGAGAAGTTAAGAACCGACTAGCCTATCACGTTAATACTACACATTCCATCAACATTAGCATGAACATCAAAAACTTCATCGCTGAGATCAGGCGAAGGAACATCGCGTTTATGTCACTAATTGAGTAAGGTCTACATTGCATATAGCGTGCGGCCGTGCACCATAGCCACAATTGCTCATTATTATCGTATAAGATCAAATGTGAATGGAAAATCAATCTTTAACGTCACTTCTCCCTCACATGTGTGTTGTCATATTTAGACTTTAGATTGAGCGTTACGATACTTTCAGTCCAGATGTCCTTTTCGCCGACTTTCAATGATGATATTTTAAGTCTGTGAGGCAGGCAGCCGCCGCTCAAATCGGCGCAAAGGAATGAAGCTGAGTCGAGCCGTGAGCAGACTGCTTCAACTACTGTCGGCTCGGTTCGGCTTAGATACATCTCTACAAGACCTTCCACATCTATGCGCTCGGGAACGCATGCGTCGGGTCAAAAAGACCCCCAAACGTACGAGAGAGACCAAAACATACCCAAGGCATTTACCATACGCCATGTTTTTAAACTCAAATTACGATCTCAGTATTTTATTAGGATTAAGACAAATGACCCAATAATCCTCCGCTAACAGTGAGGATCTAAGAGAGAGTGCGAGATTAACGGGATCCCATTTCTGGATGTGAGACCTAAGTTCATCTCGCGAGCAACATATTCATGCGAACCAGACTTAGTTTTCAATACATCAAGATATGGAATCCCTTCAACCAAGCGAATAATCCTACTTTCTATCCATGGATTGCCAGATGGACCTATTCGAATACTAAGAATACTTATCAGAAGTTAAGTCGACAATTACATAACAAAAATATGCAGTATGACATTAACATGCGACATATTAACTTGCGAATACCATGTGATCGTCATTAAGGATGCTCTACGTCGCGCATCAAGACAGTTTTCAGGTTGTAGATTCATTTAATGGTTGTTCAATTGAAAAGAAATTACGGGATGTAAAATGCTGGAATCTAAATATCAAAACAGACTTCATGCTTTCTCAATTAAAACATTACAAGGACACTGCTTTTAACCCAAATGTAGGAGAGTGGTCGGGCGAAGCATCATGAGACGAATTTTGAAGGGTTGTGATTTAAGCAATTATTTGCATTCGAAGTGTTGATGAGTAATAATTTAATTTCGAAGTGTTGAACTTTTTTGGCAGCATTTGATAGAGATCGAAGTTCCTGATGCATTTTAGATAATATCCTATTTATTTCCGAAATCAATAGATCTTTCAATACACTTGCATGTATGTGATCCATATAAGTGCTCAACAGAAGAATGAAGACACTTGAAGCATCCATAATAGGAATATGTAGTGGTGATCCATATTGTAGTGCTGTTTGACTGACAGAGGTTGCTGCATGATTTAGATAAGTTTTCCGATCATTATCGTGTTATTTCTTTCTTATAATTCTAATTTTTATAATTTCCTTTTTAGCTTTTCTTGTAACGCTTGATTGCTTTATCACATACTGCTGTCATTTAAGTCTAGCCTTCAACTTATCTTCATTTCAGGCATGCGACTGAAAGCTATGAACTATTGGCGGTGTCTGGAAACTGGAGTTGAGAGCAGATCAGAAGATGACTTTAAAGTTGTGGTTGTTGAGGCATTAGCCAAGTCTGGACCTAATCAAATATCGGCATTTCTGACAGAAAATGATGGTCCTGGTGTTCATCACGTTGCTTTATTGACTGACGATATACTTTCAGCCGCAAAATGCATGAAAGACGCAGGACTTCCTTTCATGCGACCTCCGGACACATACTATGAGGATATCGGTAGTTTACAGGTCGATAGTTTAAACACACAAGCAGTTATTAGTGAAATTGAATTGAAGAATCTCAAAGACTTATGCATACTTATGGACGTTGAAATAAAAGAAACGAAACTGAAAGAAAGCGAGAACACGCTATCTTCATCGGTGCAACAAACTATCCTTTACCAACCCTTACTTGAAAAAGATACTATCTTTGTGGAACTTATTCAAAGGAATGGGTCAGCAGGATTTGGCGCTGCGAATATTCGGGGGCTGTGGAAAGCTGTGGATTTGCACAATCGAAAAACATAATTCAAACAAATTACAATGTTCGTTTTAGATGTGTATACAGATTTCGAAAAGAGGAAATATTTCTAAAAATAGAAATACAATGTAGCAAGTATATAATGTGTAATGTACAATATACCTGGTCGAGCGAAAAGACCCTCCCTGATTTCGAAAGCTTGTAGCGCTATGTTAAATCTATTTTTAAGTCTAATATTTCGCCCAATTGATCGTGAATGTATCAAAGTTTTATTCCTAAACAAGTATTTTGATGTACCTTGATCGATTTTTTGATTTTATAGTCTAATTTTTTTTGCATAAAATTAACCAAATACTATAATACAAAATCAGGGTGGGTGATGTTTTTAAACAAAAATTGTGTAAAAACACGCTGGAAAACATGCTTTTAAGAAGTGATTATTGCCGTGAATCTTTTTTTTTTAATGCTATAACCGAAAATCATACAACTATCAGGACAGTTCGCAACCATCGGAGTTGCTGGACGCCGAAAGCCCGAATTGTAAAGTGACTTTTTAACTGATGATGATTTTCGACCAAAACGTTTGAATAATTTTCTTTAATTTCACATTTTTGCATAAAAATGATCACCCATCGAGTGGTCAACTAAGCTTATAATACTTGTATATGATAGGTACTCGGTACATTATATATTATCTTCTCGAGCGTTTTGAATCTTGCTTCAGCTTCCTTAGACAAATGTCGATTGAATTATGGGAGATAAGCAGGCCTGCGATTACTCCTCAAATTCCTCAAATTTGTTTATTACTCCTCAATTCCTCAAATATAGCTTAACTATGAGAAATTCCTCAAATACGACACACTACAGACTAAATGTCGGATAATGTATTGTTTTTCGGCGAATGGAGATTATATGTAAACTTCCAAACAAGAAGCTTAGATAGAATCCTGTAACATGTACCCTACATCCATGTTGCTGATCATGAATCACTCATGATATTTTTCTTTTCTCATGATTTATAACTTAATAACTTTTCTCTCACACACCTGGTAGATTTTAGATAGCGTAATCCCGCTGTGCTAGCTAGATCTGATATTTTGATTGGAAACAGACCTGTCCTTTTATCATCTGAATGGGCAGACTGTTAAACAGAATCTTTTCAATATATAAGTGATAAACATAATTTTGAAAAGAGCGACTTACTCACCAATTTATTCCACATGAGAGGAGAATTGTTGTTTGTCCTTCTAGTAAGTATTTTTAAATTTCTAGACATTTTAGGATATAATGATTTTCTTTTAGCCATGTCATATTTAGCACATCAAAAATTAACCAGTCGTTAGCTTGTTTCTTTTAATTTTGTTACCTTGACGCACTTTGTTGCGTTGAATACGTTGAATGTCGTTTTCATTTCTGCAAGCTACAGGGCTGCAGATGTTCCGGTTCGTCTGGACTTATTTTGCTAAGCAGAGAAGTTGTTCGAAGTTACTGTCTGTCGAACTCACTCATTAAATGCTTTCACGTATTTAATGAGTGAAACACTGCGATCAACCTACAGAAATTGTATTTGAACACTACTATTTTTTACTTCTAACTTCATAATATCGCTTAGAATTCCAACAATAAAATGCACATTCAATTATTTTCATTAATCATCTTGACCTTTTTCACAACCTTCTTTATATCTTTCTGTGACTATATGGCTGCTAAATGCATGCCTGTACTTCTTAAAGAACTTAAGGATATCGATGTTCCATATCCATTATATGATAACATAATAGGTAGCCCAGCCCACTTGGATTTCAGTGCTCTTATCAACTGAAGCGTTTGTTTCACTCACTCTCTTCCATTTTATTTCCGGTGAACATGAAGACATCCGACGGGGTAAAGCGGATGGTCCCTAAATTTAGTGTCTACCTCCTCCTGGTCACTAGCGTGTGGGGGTTGGGAGCGTATGAAGCTCTGCTATCTCATGAGCCTTTTTGCAGCTACATTTTCCAGGGTCTGCCGACCGACATTTATCCTGGATGAATTATTCACTTATAATTCGTTTTCATAATTTGCTGAACACAGGTTGGTGTGAAACTAGTGCTCACATTGCTTATCGTTGTATGTGAACTTAGATTAATTAAGACATTGAACCACATAGTACTGGGTTGGTAGATTTTCAACCTGGGTCTACTGCAAGATGTGGACGTCAATATCTCTGCGCAACTTCATGCGAATAGAGGTGATAATCTTTCACTCTTTGCCTGTATGAGACCAACAACTCAACTGGCGAGCCTGTTCCCGACACTTGTTTTGTGTTGTATGAGAGAATTCATGTTCATTTGAATGTAGATCGGAACGCAAAGCCCCAGATGCATGTGGTTGAGGATATATCCTACATTCAAAAAATTACAGTATACAAATCTGACAAGCATCATTGAATGGGAGACGATAGCGTGAAGCAGAGCGATATCAGCAGCTTGATCTGACATCCTCTGTTCGACACATTCTAAGCAGATAATACTTGAGGCAACAAATTAATTTCGTAACAACGCGGGAAGTGATTATGATCAAGTCAGTATTCCTTTGCGATATACGCAACTTCAAAAAGTGTGGTGTGGTCAACCCGTGGGTTACCTTCTTCGTTGTGATCTTCATGATTTGAAGTTTGGCCCAAAATCCGTGCTAAAATTTGTAGTTTTCTTGCAATTGTCATATTAGGCTCCGTTTCCATTCCTCAAATTTTTTACAAAAAATCCTCAATTTTTTCATAGGCTAATCACAGCAAGCCTGGATAAGTTATAGGCACTAGTAGTAATTTGTGTTCATGTATATGGAAATAGTAATCATGCCAGTGATAAAATTTATATACATAGCAAATAGAAAAAATAGATGTAGGCCTATACATTGCAGAAGTCAATGAGAAATTATACAAATATGTTCAGTATGTCGCGCAGTAAAACGCAATGAAGGATATTTGGCCGGTTTCAGTTCGGCAAAAGGGGACTGCTGGTAAATTGGAATGAGGATGCGTGTTGGGATATAATTGTGCCTTCAGGATATGGGTATTTTCACACTCCACCTTTTCATATAATTTTATACTCATGTTATAGTTTCGTATTGTTATTTCAGTGGAAGCATGACAGCTACATGTTCGCTCTTCTTCTCGAAAAATGATTCTGTGAGCACGCAATTAGACGGTTTGATAAAGCTTTATTGAGCCCAACAAATACTGGACACGCATACTCTAAAGTAGGGCGAATGAAACCGATGTACAATTTATGAGCCTCATCAAAAGGCAGATAAGGTCGCAGTTTGCGCAAAGTGTTTGCTTTTTTGATTACATTACATACATGGCTATCCCATTTCAAATTTTTGTTGATAGTCAATCGCAGAATGATAGCATTGTCTATCATTTCGATGGGAAAGGACGAGGAAAAGTCAATTTGTTTTCTAGAAAATAGTAAAGCTTTTGATTTCAACAGATTCAAATAGAAGAAATCATTAGTGTTATACGATATGTGCACCGTTAGGACGTATCTTTGCGTTGTGTTGTGAAAAAACCAGACGTGTCCACTAAACCAAGAAATATATCAGTATTCAAATTTATACACATCGCTAGCCAACTAGCGCAGACAAACAAACACATCAAGTCAAATATCTACAGTTCAATTTCACACACCATACAAATAAATTTTCCAACTCTTTGTGGACTGCAATTCCCATTTCAACATGATTTTTGTTTGAATTAAAAGACATTATCAAATTCAAATCGTTTGCTCATTTTATAAAAAAATTGTGGCTGGCAACAAAGCAGAAAAATCCCCGAAGAAAGCGGAAAATAAATAAGGCGATAATACTGTTCCCTGTGGAACACCGACTGGTGTCGAAAACTGGGAATTTTAGTTTGACACAGGAGCGACAATCCGAAAAATAACTCTGTGTTGAGATGGTCATTGTTATGCATGTAAATGTTTTCTGTCTGTACACAATTGCTTCCTTGCATGTTCCTTTTACATGACTTTATAAGTATTAACCGTTTGTTGTCTTGACTTTCACCGGTGATGAGTTTTCTACACGTACAGTATATTACGTCGCATTGTGATTGCGCAATTGATCGGGCCATATATTGTATCTGTTCATGAGTTTTGTTCCATCATTTCAAAACAAAAGTTACATGCAACACTGCTGGTCGTTTTCCCTGCTACTTCGAATACAACACTGAATTAGTAAAATAAAACCTTTTGGCAAACTATGTTCAAAGAATCGTGATTCACCATAAGATCGTGAATTAATCGATCGAATGCTTTTTGTAAATCGAAGCCAATAAAGGGGAAGCATTTTTGTATCATAGTTGTGGTACAAGCAGTCTGTAATTTTCAGTGGCATCGCGTGCTCCGAGACCATAGGCCTTCTCTTCATAGTGGATTCCTATATTTCTGCAGCAGACAGCATGAACTGCATAAATTAATTAATTTGACGCTGTCTTAATTTCAGTGAATTTTCATACTCGTACAAATGTGCCCACATGACCATTCAAGTCATGCTGGCATGCATGACTACAGAATGAAATGAAATTATGTGAGAAATAGAAACTGATATTTAAATGAAAGTTACACTGAAGTCCAGACTACCCAATACTGACTATACTGCATGTGAATTATGATTCATTGTGAGTCCTATGTGACAGACTCTTTTTCTGAACAGTCTCATAAGCATGCAATCCTAAGCTGACTGTTCGTCAATGCGACTCTTGTTTTCCTAAGATTTTAAACGTCAAATGACAATGAAAATGCAATGTTGATTTCTCACATGACGCTTGATTGCCTTGGTCAAGGAGCTGAGATCACTACAGCGAACATTGACTCTCGAAGAAGCTCTCACCAACGCAAGACTCTTGTGTTTATTATAGCCTGTCAATCACTTTCAAAATGAGGGCTGCTAAAACGTTTTTTGTGCTCTTCACATTCTATCTTTTGTTTTAGTTTGGTCTAGTTTTTATTTCAACGCCATTAACTTCGTGTACGATGGTAAGAGTTTATCTGCATAATCCCCACAGTGTAGAAAATAACCACTGTTGAATTCGCCACCATAGACATAATATCACAAATATGCCTTCAATCATTGAATTGACTTCGCTATCTCCCTTCAGCGGCTTCTAACCTTCCGATCCGACATTCAGCCATTGGTGAACGCAGGCACGACGATTCAACGCGTCATCATCTATAAATTTTGACGAAGCCACGAATAGGGAAAATTTGCACCTCTCTCTATCTGAATCTAAGAATTCATAAATAGATCTTATCTTGGATTGCTGCAATGTATTTGCATCTGCGTTTCTATCTGCAGAAGACGAGTCTAACTATCGAACTAAGCGCACACGCTACACCTATCACACAAACACACAAATCTCTGTGATTTGCTGTGAACACATCCCTAGAGCATTGTGTGATTGCTTGAAGATCCTGCAGCTAACAGCTGAGAGCTGGCGGTCTGAACGTATTTCAGAGATTAGACTTGAAGCTGTAAAGTGCATGTAAAGTTGTAAACGTAAAGATGCTTTGAGAAACAAAAAAAATGATAACTATTTGAACCTTTGTTTTATGAACGCAAGTAAATATTTATCTTTGGGTATGCGGCGAAGGCCTCGCAGCCACGGAGACGACGCCACCGGTAATTTTGATATTCGCAGTGGTTTTGGAGCAGCTATTGCGAATTCCGTGTTGGTTATTCCCTGCTTTCGTATGAAATATTTCTTTGTTTGGTTGAGCAGCAGCCCTTCAAAAAATTTTGAAGGTGAAGTCGATTGCGATATTGGTTTTAGCTTTGTGATTTTAATCGGTTTTTCTTTCGGAACAGGTGTTATAATAGTATTTTTCCAATCATTTGGGATAACTCTATGATTGATAGCATGCTGAAAAATATGAGCAAGAGGAAAAGCAAGAACCTCAGACAGTTGTTTATGTAGCACTGCCGAGATGTTGGGATCACAAGAAAACTTTTTAATGCTGTTCACTGAATTGAGTTGCTTCAGAACATCACTTTCTTGAATTTTTATGCTCCAGCTATCATCAGTAATGTTTGCATTGAAACTGAAAGATGATTGTTTTACAGAGAACTGGTCAGCAATTGCGGATAGAGCTATTTCTAACTCACCTATTAAATTTATGAATGAGCCTATACAACTTGTGGTGTTACTTTCTGGTAAAGTGCACAAGTAGTAAGAAAACGGCGAACACTCGACCGGCGCCCCCCTGGAACGGCAGAGTGTCGTGGTCGGCCGCCGTGGTGCTTCGAGTCTGACTCCCCCCCTCTGGAACGACAGAGGTTGTAGTCTGTCGTGGTGTGCCGGCCAGGCTGGTCCACGTTCACAAACTGTTCGCTGACTCCCCCCCTCTGCAACGACAGAGTGTGAGACTCGGGTGAGTTGGTCCGACCGCCTGGTTGACGTGGGCGACCGTCCAGGTTGACGTGGGCGACCGTCTAGGTTGACGTGGACGACCGTCTAGGTTCACGTGGGCGACCATCTAGGTTGTCGTGGATGGTGAAATGGCTGCCAGATTCGGATTCAGCGTAAAATTCTGCATCTGTGGTGTGATTTCCAGCTCAATCGGCGAGAAAAAATTTTTCTTCAAAATTTTAACAGAGTTAGAATTTGGGACGGTTTGGTGTGTAGCGCCCAAACGAACCATCGGATGAGAAAACGGAGGCCAGATTCGGATTCAGCGTGAAATTCTGCATCGGTATGGTGAATTTGAACGCCATCGGAGAGAAAAAATTTTCGCTGACGTCCCCCCCTCTGGACAGCTCGCTTGGATTTTGGCTTCTAGTGGACGGATTTTGTCGTGCCATAGCTCGTTTGAAAGCTAAGAGTGAGACAAATTAACTGAAAGAATCGGCTTATTCCTATCTGTCTTCATTTAGATGTGAGACGCCATTTAAGATTTTGGGACATTGGCGAAAAACGACAGAGTTAGAATTTGGGACGTTTTGGTGTGTAGCGCCAAAACGAAGCATCGGATGGGAAAATGGATTTCAGATTTGGAATCAGCGTGAAATTCTCTATCTGTATGATGAGTTTCATGTCAATCGGAGAGAAAAAATTTTCAACATTTTTCGAAAAAACGACAGAGTTAGAATTTTTGCGATGGCTGCCTACTGTAGAGCCAAAACGAAGCATCGGATGGGAAAACGGATTTCAGATTTGGAATCAGCGTGAAATTCTCTATCTGTATGATGAGTTTCATGTCAATCGGAGAGAAAAATTTTCAACATTTTTCGAAAAAACGACAGAGTTAGAATTTGGGACGGTTTGGTGTGTAGCGCCAAAACGAACCATCGGATGAGAAAACGGAGGCCAGATTCGGATTCAGCGTGAAATTCTGCATCGGTATGGTGAATTTGAACGCCATCGGAGAGAAAAAATTTTCGCTGACGTCCCCCCCCTCTGGACAGCTCGCTTGGATTTTGGCTTCCAGTGGACGGATTTTGTCGTGCCATAGCTCGTTTGAAAGCTAAGAGTGAGACAAATTAACTGAAAGAATCGGCTTGTTCCTATCTGTCTTCGTTTAGATGTGAGACGCCATTTAAGATTTTGGGACATTGGCGAAAAACGACAGAGTTAGAATTTGGGACGTTTTGGTGTGTAGCTTCAAAACGAAGCATCGCATGGGAAAATGGATTTCAGATTTGGAATCAGCGTGAAATTCTCTATCTGTATGATGAGTTTCATGTCAATCGGAGAGAAAAAATTTTCAACATTTTTCGAAAAAACGACAGAGTTAGAATTTTTGCGATGGCTGCCTACTGTAGAGCCAAAACGAAGCATCGGATGGGAAAACAGATTTCAGATTTGGAATCAGCGTGAAATTCTCTATCTGTATGATGAGTTTCATGTCAATCGGAGAGAAAAATTTTCAACATTTTTCGAAAAAACGACAGAGTTAGAATTTGGGACGGTTTGGTGTGTAGCGCCAAAACGAACCATCGGATGAGAAAACGGAGGCCAGATTCGGATTCAGCGTGAAATTCTGCATCGGTATGGTGAATTTGAACGCCATCGGAGAGAAAAAATTTTCGCTGACGTCCCCCCCTCTGGACAGCTCGCTTGGATTTTGGCTTCTAGTGGACGGATTTTGTCGTGCCATAGCTCGTTTGAAAGCTAAGAGTGAGACAAATTAACTGAAAGAATCGGCTTATTCCTATCTGTCTTCATTTAGATGTGAGACGCCATTTAAGATTTTGGGACATTGGCGAAAAACGACAGAGTTAGAATTTGGGACGTTTTGGTGTGTAGCGCCAAAACGAAGCATCGGATGGGAAAACGGATTTCAGATTTGGAATCAGCGTGAAATTCTCTATCTGTATGGTGAGTTTCAAGGCAATCGGAGAGAAAAAATTTTCAACATTTTTCGAAAAAACGACAGAGTTAGAATTTTTGCGATGGCTGCCTACTGTAGAGCCAAAACGAAGCATCGGATGGGAAAACGGATTTCAGATTTGGAATCAGCGTGAAATTCTCTATCTGTATGATGAGTTTCATGTCAATCGGAGAGAAAAATTTTCAACATTTTTCGAAAAAACGACAGAGTTAGAATTTGGGACGGTTTGGTGTGTAGCGCCAAAACGAACCATCGGATGAGAAAACGGAGGCCAGATTCGGATTCAGCGTGAAATTCTGCATCGGTATGGTGAATTTGAACGCCATCGGAGAGAAAAAATTTTCGCTGACGTCCCCCCCCTCTGGACAGCTCGCTTGGATTTTGGCTTCTAGTGGACGGATTTTGTCGTGCCATAGCTCGTTTGAAAGCTAAGAGTGAGACAAATTAACTGAAAGAATCGGCTTATTCCTATCTGTCTTCATTTAGATGTGAGACGCCATTTAAGATTTTGGGACATTGGCGAAAAACGACAGAGTTAGAATTTGGGACGTTTTGGTGTGTAGCGCCAAAACACACATAATTGTAGAAACAGGAAGTCGACAACCCACCGGAAATCTACAACCACAAAAAATTCTCTAAAAATATTAATACGGACGTTCATAACGTTGACAATAATTGTTTGATTAATGTCAGCAACCATGAGCTCAGTCGCAACTGTAGAATTCAAAAGAGAGCTATTTGAAATTCCTATCATGATCGGATGAAAAACAGGAAATCGACATCAATAATAATTAAATCGACTCTCATATCAGATCATAGAGTAAGGTGTGGATTTCCTGGACGTACACGTTGATTTCAACTATTATGGAGCATTTCAGCATAAAATCAAATTCAAATGGAAACAAGGTCAATCCAGGAGAAAAACAGGCAGTCGACTCAGCTCCGATCAACGAATCCGAGACATTGAGGCAAATAGACACAAGCATGTACCTGAAATGATTTCATCGAGCTGCAGACAACTTCAACAAAAAACAAAAACGCAAAAACGGGAAAACAGCATCAGCAAAAAGAGAAGAAGACTGGTATATACTCATTATGCTACATCAACATAATATTCAGCCCAGGATATTCTCGACATCATTTGAAATTACTTGAGACAGTCAAAGTCTATTTCGAATGAGATTTCATCGAGTTATGTACAACTTCAATATCTGAAACGTGTGAGAGTCGGAAATCAACACACTCAAGACGACAGATAGCTGCATTTATGAAAGCACTCTATCCCAGCAAACCATTCAGCTCAGAGATCTTCTAGACATCATTTGAAAATACTTGAGACACACATCAGACAGTCAAAGTCTATTTCGAATGGGATTTCATCGAGTTATGTACAACTTCAACATCTGACACGTGTGAGAATCGGAAATCAACACACTCAAGACGACAGATAGCTGAATTTATGAAAGCACTCTATCCCAGCAAACCATTCAGCTCAGAGATTATCTAGACATCATTTGAAATTACTTGAGACACACATCAGAAAGTCAAAGTCTATTTCGAATGGGATTTCATCGAGTTATGTAGAACTTCAACATCTGAAACGTGTATTAAGAGTCGGAAATCAACACACTCAAGACGACAGATAGCTGCATTTTTCAAAGCACTCTATCCCAGCAAAGCATTCAGCTCAGAGATCTTCTAGACATCATTTGAAAATACTTGAGACACACATCAGACAGTCAAAGTCTATTTCGAATGGGGTTTCATCGAGTTATGTACAACTTCAACATCTGAAACGTGTGAGAGTCGGAAATCAACACACTCGAGACGACAGATAGCTGAATTTATGAAAGCATTCTATCCCAGCAAAGCATCTGAAACGTGTGAGAGTCGGAAATCAACACACCCAAGACGACAGATAGCTGCATTTTTCAAAGCACTCTATCCCAGCAAAGCATTCAGCTGAGAGATTATCTAAACATCATTTGAAATTACTTGAGACACACATCAGAAAGTCAAAGTCTATTTCGAATGAGATTTCATCGAGTTATGTACAACTTCAACATCTGAAACGTGTGAGAATCGGAAATCAACACACTCAAGACGACAGATAGCTGAATTTATGAAAGCACTCTATCCCAGCAAACCATTCAGCTCAGAGATTATCTAGACATCATTTGAAAATACTTGAGACACACATCAGACAGTCAAAGTCTATTTCGAATGGGATTTCATCGAGTTATGTACAACTTCAACATCTGAAACGTGTGAGAGTCGGAAATCAACACACTCAAGACGACAGATAGCTGCATTTTTTCAAAGCACTCTATCCCAGCAAACCATTCAGCTCAGAGATTATCTAGACATCATTTGAAATTACTTGAGACACACATCAGAAAGTCAAAGTCTATTTCGAGTGGGATTTCATCGAGTTATGTACAACTTCAACATCTGAAACGTGTAAGAGTCGGAAATCAACACACTCAAGACGACAGATAGCTGCATTTTTCAAAGCACTCTACCCCAGCAAACCATTCAGCTGAGAGATTATCTAGACATCATTTGAAATTACTTGAGACACACATCAGACAGTCAAAGTCTATTTCGAATGGGATTTCATCGAGTTATGTACAACTTCAACATCTGAAACGTGTGAGAGTCGGAAATCAACACACTCAAGACGACAGATAGCTGAATTTATGAAAGCACTCTATCCCAGCAAACCATTCAGCTCAGAGATTATCTAGACATCATTTGAAATTACTTGAGACACACATCAGAAAGTCAAAGTCTATTTCGAATGGGATTTCATCGAGTTATGTACAACTTCAACATCTGAAACGTGTGAGAATCGGAAATCAACACACTCAAGACGACAGATAGCTGAATTTATGAAAGCACTCTATCCCAGCAAAGCATTCAGCTCAGAGATCTTCTAGACATCATTTGAAAATACTTGAGACACACATCAGACAGTCAAAGTCTATTTCGAATGGGATTTCATCGAGTTATGTACAACTTCCACATCTGAAACGTGTGAGAATCGGAAATCAACACACTCAAGACGACAGATAGCTGAATTTATGAAAGCACTCTATCCCAGCAAACCATTCAGCTCAGAGATTATCTAGACATCATTTGAAATTACTTGAGACACACATCAGACAGTCAAAGTCTATTTCGAATGGGATTTCATCGAGTTATGTACAACTTCAACATCTGAAACGTGTGAGAGTCGGAAATCAACACACTCAAGACGACAGATAGCTGCATTTTTCAAAGCACTCTATCCCAGCAAACCATTCAGCTCAGAGATTATCTAAACATCATTTGAAATTACTTGAGACACACATCAGACAGTCAAAGTCTATTTCGAATGGGATTTCATCGAGTTATGTACAACTTCAACATCTGAAACGTGTGAGAATCGGAAATCAACACACTCAAGACGACAGATAGCTGAATTTATGAAAGCACTCTATCCCAGCAAAGCATTCAGCTCAGAGATCTTCTAGACATCATTTGAAAATACTTGAGACACACATCAGACAGTCAAAGTCTATTTCGAGTGGGATTTCATCGAGTTATGTACAACTTCAACATCTGAAACGTGTGAGAATCGGAAATCAACACACTCAAGACGACAGATAGCTGAATTTATGAAAGCACTCTATCCCAGCAAACCATTCAGCTCAGAGATTATCTAGACATCATTTGAAAATACTTGAGACACACATCAGACAGTCAAAGTCTATTTCGAATGGGATTTCATCGAGTTATGTACAACTTCAACATCTGAAACGTGTGAGAGTCGGAAATCAACACACTCAAGACGACAGATAGCTGCATTTTTCAAAGCACTCTATCCCAGCAAACCATTCAGCTCAGAGATTATCTAGACATCATTTGAAATTACTTGAGACACACATCAGAAAGTCAAAGTCTATTTCGAGTGGGATTTCATCGAGTTATGTACAACTTCAACATCTGAAACGTGTGAGAGTCGGAAATCAACACACTCAAGACGACAGATAGCTGCATTTTTCAAAGCACTCTACCCCAACAAACCATTCAGCTCAGAGATCTTCTAGACATCATTTGAAATTACTTGAGACACACATCAGACAGTCAAAGTCTATTTCGAATGGGATTTCATCGAGTTATGTACAACTTCAACATCTGAAACGTGTGAGAATCGGAAATCAACACACTCAAGACGACAGATAGCTGAATTTATGAAAGCACTCTATCCCAGCAAACCATTCAGCTCAGAGATTATCTAGACATCATTTGAAAATACTTGAGACACACATCAGACAGTCAAAGTCTATTTCGAATGGGATTTCATCGAGTTATGTACAACTTCAACATCTGAAACGTGTGAGAGTCGGAAATCAACACACTCAAGACGACAGATAGCTGCATTTTTCAAAGCACTCTATCCCAGCAAAGCATTCAGCTCAGAGATTATCTAGACATCATTTGAAATTACTTGAGACACACATCAGAAAGTCAAAGTCTATTTCGAATGGGATTTCATCGAGTTATGTACAACTTCAACATCTGAAATGTTTTTCTAAGAATTTGTCTTGCATCATTTTTGGAATATTAAATTCAATTTTTGAAATTCGATTACGCTGCTGAATTCATGATGAGACTTGCGCTTTACATAATTTGCTGTCTTCTGATGACAGCATGTGTTATTAATGAAATGTTTAGGGACATTTAATCGGTGAGTGTGCGAGCCTTTTGTTTACATTTTCATGGAGGACCTAGAGGAATATTGACGTTGTGTATTCGTTTATTTAAATTTCACTAACAAACAGTTGGATATTGAATTGACACTAATCACCGAGTTCGAATATACTTTCGTGCGATCCTCGCATAGAACGGAGATTTCCTATGTCGACTGCATGCACTAAATGGCACCGCCGAGCAGTCAGCCATTCACGAATTCTTGGAAATCATGAGCACACGCGCGCGTGAACTCGGTCTGTGATTGGACGAGGAAAGTAATCATTTCTGTAAAGGTTGAATCAAGTCAATGTTTGCGATTGTAAGTGCCATCCATGGGCCAACAATTGAAAAATGATTGAAATATGGCGATAATTTTTGAAAGAAGTGTTGCTGCCCAGAAATTTAGGGGAATCTGAAGTCTTTTAGCGAATTTTTCGAAAAATGTCCTTCAGACATGGTCAAATGTCACACAGCGTTAATTAAAATACAATATTTTTCTTAAAATATCCGCACGTATGTATTCTTCTGTTACTGTGAGTTTCTCCAAGCATTTTTCTCTGAAGTGGTCTCTACAACAAAACTGACAGTATTTTTACCTACCAGAAGACGCGTGAATTCATGAAATGCTGAGACTCAAAATGTCGAATAAAAGTAAATTTTGATGTGATACGGGAGATATCTGCAGAAAGCTCAATCCCTCTCAGATCGATGACAAGTAGTTATATCCATAGGATGTGACCTTGTCGGATATTGACAACTTATTGAACAAGTGCTGTCTCTTGTATAACAGTCTCCTACTAGTCTTTATCATCTCAATTGCAATTCCCAACCTATCAGATGCTTAAATACCTAATTTACTTTATCACAAGCATCCCAGGAAACTAGTCGTCACACAATGTTCAAGAATGTTCCAGTTTTTAACTAGGAATATACGATGGTCCAAACGTGCCGATTGGGTGACCTTTTATTGTTGCGCTGATGGGTGGAGAACTCAGCTCATACAATAAAATCAAACTCGGCGGATAAGAACAAACCAGTATTGTCAGAGCTAGCATACTATCTCCCTAAAACACAGGGAGAGGAGTAATGATCTCCAGATGCAGTACACCGACGAAATACGCTTAACCCTTTCGCATCAGTTGACAAGGATGCTAATGCATAGCAGATCAATGTGATCGCGCTCCCTAACATTCGACAGACAATATGATTGGCGGTGCCCGTCATGTTGATAATGTTATGCAATTTATGTAACGAAATTGTGTCTCTCAATGCGAAGATTCAGGTTTATATATTTGATTAAAGTTCACTGAGTTGATGAAACTAACAATCTTGTTGCATTTTACTAAATCACTCACTATTTTGATTGAAATGGCTTCGCAAAGACCACGCAGAAATGTATTCATGGCTGCGATTCGAAACTTAGGTTTTGATGATGCGGCTGTCGGTACTGATGATGCTGAAAGCGGTAGTGATGAAATATCGACGTCTGACAGTGAAGATGAGAAAATAACATCATATCTAACTCCCTGACACGGCTGGCATTTTGCGACTTTTTTTGTGAAAACGAAAATTTTGATTTTTTGTGAAAACGATCACAGACCGGAACCTTTGCCTGAGTTTACAGGATTGACCGGCTTGAATCCGTCGATACAATGTGCAGAAAACGCAGACGACAATCCTTTTTTATCAATCTCTTTTTAACAGATGAAATATTTTCTACTTTGAAACTGTGGTCGAATAATATCGTCAAATTAGCAAGGGCTAACCTTAGGCGAAACACAGTTAATAATGAATTAAATCACAAATCAAACTATTCAGTAAGTAAAACCAATGTGAAAAATAAAAAATAAAACACAAATGTAAATGTTGAATATATTCAAATGGTAGGTAATGAAAAAAAGTACTGTGTAAATATAAGTGAGAAAAAAAATTGATGACTTACTCGAGAACTCCTGCCTGTCTGCCACACTGTGGTGTTGGGCAGTGTAGCAATTGCGGAAACAGCTTATATCTATTGACAAAACTTAATCTGCAGGTCTGGTCGCCCAGCTGCTTGCACATGTCAATTGCGTCAGAATGAAATTAAATGCTTTGATTGAGGAGAAGATGAAGTAGAAGATAACGATAAGTTTTAAGAATTTGATCCCTCAAAAGGACCCATGTGGCGTTCCCTACAGGTTAAAGGAAATAACAACTACAACAGATTACCTAATTGAAAAAATGTGCAATTGAGGTCATCAGCAGGAACTTAGGTAAGGATTCGCGTTTCGGCCCCTACTCCTGAACGCTCAAACTCACCCAAGCGGGGCCCTGTCATATGAAAGCAGCCTCGAAATCAATTAAATCAATGAAAGCACGCACAATTATTAAGAAGCTGCTTAGCAGAAAAATATCCGTATTTCAATAAAGTTTCACTATGCTTATGCAGCTGCTTCTCAGCACTTTGCTTGAGATCTACGCTGTTATATCCTCTCTTAATGAGAGTAGTAGCTGTACGATTGACTTTTTGGATGAAATCTTTTTCCAATGTACAGATGCGCCATATCTTAAAACTTGTCCAGCAAACACTCTAGCTCCTGTCCTGTAGGGCATACAGTTTTGCGGAAAGGTTAAAAGGGTGACAGGGAAATTAAAATGGTCGACTTTATGAAAAACAGATGTAATTGTGCCGCAGTCAGTGATATTCATGTTAATATCAAGATATTCTACTTGTTTGTTATTACTCCCACTTCTGCTGGCTTCTAGAATAGGTGGGTAAATCTGTTGGTATCAAGGAATCAAACTTTTTATAATTAATAATGCATAAATCGACGATGTATCTAGAAGTATTAGATAATAATCTAGCTAGACCGTACTTCTGATTCTTCATTAAATTAGTCATAAAAATAAATTCACAATGTAAAAGAAACAAATCCGCAAGAAGAGGACTGCAATTACCACCCATAGGAATGCCTCTTACTTGTTGAAAGACTAAACCTCCGAAAGTAACAAAAACTTCGCTTATAATGAACTAAATGGCTTCTTTAAATTTATCCTTAGTGAATACGCTATAACCTTGATACCTGACACCTGATAAAAAACTTTTTTCAAAACCTACACACAAATATTTCCTATTAGAATCGTTTGAAAATTAAGTCGAGCAGGTCGGAAATGTGAGTAATGACATCTTTATGATCCAGATTGGTGTACAAAGTGGAAAAATCGAAAATTTGTACGTCATATGCTGTAATGTTTTGAATTTTTATTGAGGAATTCAGCGGACGATACTATGCTCCAATAACAGTTAATACCACTATTACTATGAATTGCGTTGCAATAACTTCCTAAAATGGTCTCTGATAACAGACAAACCTTTATTAATCTTAATGGAAAGTTGCTTAGTAGTACAGTGCCTAGTACCAGCTATAAAGCGAAATTTGAAGGGATTTTTATGTAATTTTGGTATCCAATATAATTCTGGGAGTTTTTCATCATCTTTTCTACAAAGGGTGCTGAATAATTTACTCATAGAATCCTTATGCCACCTTAACTAAATCCACTAGGAG
>CAJQUW010004762.1:0-33448 GCA_907163375.1 Prostheceraeus crozeri | reverse complement strand
TACAGCTTTGGTAGCTTTGCTACGAGAAAGTAGCAACGGCACCAGATGAAAGGAAATAAAGCATTTGGTAACAAGCATTTTATCGGCTTGGTAGCGTGCGATTTACGGTGATTCATCTGTTTCAGAGCATGAAATTATTCTATCGAATCGCTCAATACCGGAGAAAATATTACGTATAACGTAGGTATAACGGATGTTTACTAACTTTTGTAAACAAAAGTTAATGCTATGTATGTCATTCATTATCTGAGTGTTCTGACCAGAACCAATTTAATTTAAATTCATTCTCCGGTATTCAAAGAATGTGTTTCTGTCAAATTGATTCACATGTAGCGCTGAAATATCATTTCAAGTCAAATGAGCGAGAAAAACAAGCTAAAAGCCATTTATTTTATTTAATAATGTGCACCAATGAATGTTCGTATTTCAGATGAAAAGATCATGCACCGCGTTAATGACAAATAGTAAATATATTAAAACAGATTGAAGAATGTTATTGAATTTTTTGGCATGAAATGTTTGTATGTGAAATAGAACATGTCATTAGCATATTTTCAGAAAAATTATTCAAGAATTAAAAACTCGTTTCCGCAACTGAGTATTTGTAGATTTCTTTTTTATAACAATTGAAGAACATATTGTGTTGACAATTTATCTCGTTATGATGACATCTGCATCGAGGCATGTGAAAGTTAATTTATAATACATAACTGCGAGCATGTTTGAGAGGACAGCAATATCTATGTAAAGACGAGGCTGTGTTAGCAGACGTGGCTGATAGTCATTGCTGTCCGAATTCAAACATGCTCCCAGAGGCATTATTGTGGACTTTAGTGTCCAGCAATGAGATTTTGCAGCCTAAAATTGTTTTCCCATTACTTTTAACATTAGAAATCAGTGATATTTGATGTTTACCGTCCAGCAATGGAAGTCATTTTTACTAAATTTCATAGCATTTGAACCACAGGACAAAGTAGTTCAGAGTACATGCGTAGCCTACTAAAGTTAGTACACAAGTACTCAGGTATAGTGCTAGCTAATATAATACACAGCATATGTACAATGTACATAAATAATGCATATTTCTCTTCACAGCAGAGAAATACAGAGTAACATCCAATACGTTCAACAGTATAGGCCATAGGTGGCAAGCATATAATATAGATACACTCAATACTTCAGCAATTAAGAGATGCATTAAATAAAGTGGGAAAACAGTTTTTAGCATGCCACATGTTCACATTCACAAACTCTTATGGAGTTATGATGTAATCCTTAGATTGTTGATCTCGATGGTTGGAGGATGTGCTGGTAGTGGATTGCAGCAATGGAAGATGCCTACGTAAAACAGAATTGACTAATTTAGAAGACACTATTTATTCAGTGATAGAGGAATTTCGATCTTGGAATCACAAGCTTCAGACAGCTTCGCTACAACCGAAGGATGCTATGCAAAATTCAGAATGTTGTATTGAAGGAATTGAAATCAACACATGATTTGTCAGCTTTTATTGAAAGTGAATTATATGATGGAATAAGAGGAAACCGACAAAGCACAGCATCTACCCAAAGCGCAAATCCTTGTGAAGTTGAAGGATGCTTAGCCCGTTAAGCATATGGAAAGTCATATGAGCGGAGTGTTACCAGTTTCAGCACCACAGAATTGGCTGGATGTTCATCTCAAATATGTTTGTAGTTGCAATCGAATCATCGCAATATCAAGACAGAATTCCCATAAATTGAAATGCAATACTGTATCAAAGTCTTGCAGCACTATTTTTGACAACAGCACTAGAACTAATTCCGAATTGTCAATTCAACCAACACTTGAAGTAATCATGGCACTTCCTAGCCCGTCAAACATTCGACAGTATCTTGTCAAAAGCCTTTCTGGACGTTATCTCACTCAATTCCACTGAATCCTGGTATCGTTTACTTATGCTTCCTTGGCAAGTGTATCTTGCTATCATGCAAACGTGAAGGGAGAAAAGCGTCTCGACATAGCCGCATTTTACCGCAGATGGTCAAACGGAGAGTGCCTGCAGTTATGGGAACAAACCAAATGCAATGCCAAACATGTAAAATGTCACAAAAGTCTCCAAACAAAATCTTAATGTTTCAAGTCAAAAATTGAAGCAGCTACCCAATTTGCTCAGAATGGACTTTTCGGTAAGGCGGTAAGAATTATGACGTCAGATGGTATAGCCCCAACATTGGCAATTACTAGAGAAGAAGCATCCGAGATCTCCCACTCCAACAAAATTCCGTCTTTAAATGCTGATCAATCTGTAATGCCATTGTCGTCTGAGTTTGATATTCTTGAAGTTATTCGGTCATTCCCTCGTGACACAGCGTGCGGATCATCAGGTTTTCGATGTCATCATTTGCTGGAAGCCATTGAAGCAACCAGTGGCGTCTTCTTCGTACCTGCGGAGCCTTCGGAGTAGGACCATTAATAATATAGTTGCCAAAATTTATATGACAGAAAAGTATCATCATTATTTTGTATTCGGAGTAGGACCATTAATAATATAGTTGCCAAAATTTATATCACAGAAAAGTATCATCATTATTTTGTATTCATCTTGCACTGATTATTTTACAGAATTTGGCCAGTTTTCATGTCTCAATATCAGATCATGCGCTCAGAATTTTGAATTTTGGTTTTTGGCACGCGCGCGGAACAGCTGTTTCACTCCATCACACACTCACACACAAGCGCGAAGTTTGCAACTTGTTCGTTGCTGCTATTGATGCACATAAATGAATAGCGCGAGCTTAATCTCGTCCATAGCGATCTCTTCCTGCTGAAATTTTGGCGCAACCAGCAAGCTAATGCGACAAGACATGAGAATTAAGCTATTGTTAGAATTTTTCTTTCATGACAAAGCCATAGAGCAGTGGTGGGCAACCAAGATGGGATAGCGGACACAAAGAGTGGGCCGCGAAAGGGCTCGCGGGCCACCAATTGTAAAAGGCAGTATTATAGGCTTTATATTGTCTTATTCCGTACTTTTAAGTGTTCAAAAACCGTGCATGGGCTCCATAAATGGTTAAGTAGTGTGCTAATGCACACGCTAATACTAATCGAGTATACGAAATATACATTAGTATAGTAGTACGCAAATGGAATTCGCATGGAAGGCGGATGGAACGCAGATGGAATGCGGTTGGATTCCTTCCATTCGTAGTCAAGATCTAATTAGTATAGCCTCTTTCAAGGTTCATTGAGGCGTGTTTATTGCGTAGAGAAACATGCTCAGCAGGGCATTGAAACTATGTGACTTAACACAAACTCCCGCAGGTATTGACCATTTATCGCGTCTGCGAGAAGATATTCATTGCGAAAAGGAGCATGGTTGGATAATTCGAATGTCAATTTTTGTTTTTTTGAGCCATCATATTGCTCAGTTAGTTGTTAATTAATGGTCCAGCAAATTCTAAAGAGGATCCCTCACCCTTAGATACATCTGTCAAAGGTCGAAGTCGGAGTAAATCATTTTCACATAAACGATTCAAATAATGTGTGCGGGCCATCCAACATGTCCTGGTGGGCCACGCGTTGCCCACCACTGCCATAGAGGGAGAGCAAAATTTTCGTAATTTGCCTTCACGGCAGATCATGCACAGTACTATAGTCAGCCACTCAACGTAGACGCATTTCACATTGATGACGGATGCAATGACCCCAGCCAATGGAGGAATGCTATAAGTCACTAATGGAAGCTGAATTATACAGGATTGTAGATTCTTGTCGATGTAGATACATTTATGAAGATCCCGCAATTTGATCCGTGTGAACATTGATGTAATTTTAGTGTCAACGGTCTCATAGCCAGTGTTAACTGCCAATTAATCACACTTGTCGGCGGTCTTGGTCGTCGCGACCTGGCCGCTTAGTGCGGGCACGCCCTCAGCGAGCATTATAGTCGGGCAGCCAGAACGAGTTTCTGCAGGGAACGAGGCCGAAAGTGAGACTTTCACAGATTGATGTACACCAGATGCCTACTACGAATCGGCACATCTGCCGAGTTCTAGTGAGTTCCTCTTCTTGTCAGACGAAATCAAAGAAAAATACATGTAAATCGAATGGGACGCATTTTGCAGTTTTTTGCTAAAATCAAATTTTGTATGTTTTCTCTAATTAAACGAAAAGTACTAAGCCGAGAGTCAAAATTTTTGGCATGGAATGTCTTCAGGTCATTTCCTTTCATTTTCATGCAGCCTGTCTATAAAGCTAAACGCATTTAGATTTGGCGAGCCTCTTAATGTCGGCAAACACAAACATTTTGAGCAACTCTATCCACATTCAACCACATTCTCACATACATTGTCGATCAGATCCATGATAAAAGCACATGCGTATCATAGGAAATGACCTGAAGACATTCCATGCCAAAAATTTTGACTCTCGGCTTAGTACTTTTCGCTTAATTAGAGAAAACATACAAAATTTCATTTTAGCAAAAAACTGCAAAATGCGTCCCATTGGATTTACATGTGTTTTTCTTTGATTTCGTCTGACAAGAAGAGGAACTCACTAGAACTCGGCAGATGTGCCGAATCGTAGTAGGCATCTGGTGTACATCAATCTGTGAAAGTCTCACTTTCGGCCTCGTTCCCTGCAGAAACTCGTTCTGGCTGCCGGACTATTACTTGTTAACGCTACAGCGGTAACAGCAGCACGAATGGAAAATGTCTCAGCCCCACATGCTGCAATTTGGCTAAGAGTGGCTCCATCACCTGGTCTCGGTCTAGTGCTAGAGCCAAGCGAGATGTTGGCAGCCTTAAAGTGGTGGCTTGGAGCTGAATGAGGTAATTGAATATCCGTATCACTCTTCGGTTGTTCTAGACCCATATGGACAACATGCTCTGACCTGCAACAAAGCAGGAGATGTAGCAACGCGGCATAACCGTATACGAAAGGTCCTTCACGATTCTTGCAGACGTGCTTTACTGCGACCTCAACTAGAGAGGGGTAGTGGACTTAGTCAGCTGAATCCGGAAACGCGTCCAGCTGACATATGCATCCCTGATTGGTATCTCAGTAAACCAGCAGCCGTGGATGTGACTGTTACGTACCCGCTCAAATATAACAGGAGCGAGCATAACAGTCCAACATGTGACGGCTGAGGACAGAAAGCGGAGCAACAACGCAGAAAAATGCCGCGAGTTGGGATGGATATGTCTCTCATTTGCTTTAGCAGCATGTGCATTTCAATACCAGAGGAAATAAGACACTTGACCAGATAATTACCAATATCAAAAGTGATCGTAGACCAAAGTTACAAACTCCGTTTGGACGTTCCGATCATAGTGTTGTTTTTTGGGATCCAGCTGCTAAATGTGAACCTGTTACCATGAAGACGAAAGTCCGAAACTTCAGCAAAGCCAATCAACGCATGTTTGACTCTTCAGTGACTCTAGTAGACTGGAAGTTACTTGAGGATTACGTGGATGTCGATGTTGC
The DNA here is from genome assembly GCA_907163375.1 of Prostheceraeus crozeri. Classification (NCBI taxonomy): domain Eukaryota; kingdom Metazoa; phylum Platyhelminthes; order Polycladida; family Euryleptidae; genus Prostheceraeus; species Prostheceraeus crozeri. Next base: position 27,978 of record CAJQUW010004762.1, on the reverse strand, counting down.
AACAGTGGTTTTCCAGAATGTCTTATGGTACTTATTCGATAGTTGCTTTCCGTGGATTACAGTACGTTATCGGAACAGTGATCCTCCATGGATGAATACGGCATTAAAAGTCTTAATGGATAGAAGAGATCGCGCATTTCATAAAGGACAACAGCAAAAGTATGTCAATTTGAGATCACATATGATAGATTATACTCGTACGCTTAAACAGAAATATCTGAAAAAGATCGGAGATTTTTGTCATAGTCGGAATGATTGGAAGCGTATCCATAATGTTTCTAGATACAAAAAAACACCAAATAATGTGTCCTCTGTGTCAGCAACAGAGTTGAATCAATATTTTGCATCTGTCTATGAGAATTGTGATCCCAGTGTCTTTTCTGCGGATTTAAGTGCATTACCTGATCATTCATTGATAGTATCTGACTTTCAGATTGATACCTATCTTCGTCGACTCCGTAAAGGTGGTGGCGGTCCAGATGCCATTCCTTTTTGGGTTTTCAAGAACCATTCAATTGTATTGTCAAGTGCTATTGCTCATATCTTTAATATGTGTTTTGAAAATAGTATTTTCCCCACAATGTATAAATATGCTAATGTTGTCCCCATTCCGAAAGTTTCTATGCCTAAGTCTGTTGTTAATTTTCGTCCCATTTCAATTTTACCTGTTCTTTCTAAAGTGCTAGAAAAAATTGTCGTAGCTGAATGGATTCTACCATACATTTCGAAGGAGTTGTCGCCGACGCAGTTTGCGTATGTTCCCGGTGCAGGAAAGGGGACAACTACCGCATTAACATTAATATATCATGATATTTTACAATTTCTTGACTGTAAATCGGGTGGTGTGCGAATGTTAGCAATTGACTTTAAACAAGCTTTTGATATAATTATTTATAATTCCATCCTAAACTCACTTTTATCTTTCAAATTACCTAGACAAGCTGTCAGTTTCATTCTCAATTTTTTACATGAGCGTAAGCAACGTGTTCGTATTGAGGATTTCTTTTCCGAGTGGTCTCCTGTTACTAGCGGTGTCCCCCAAGGAGTATAGTCGGACCAATATTATTTGCAATGGTAATGGACTCATATTCACCTGTTTGTGATAATTCTAAATGCATAAAATATGCCGATGATGTGACGATACTTCATTTTGTTCGGACTGAAGCTGATAATTTCTTGCAAGAAGAATGGCGTCATATGGAGTCCTGGTCCCACTCAGTTGGTTTGTATTTGAACTGCAGTAAAAGCAAAATTATGGACTGCATCACTAAGAAGTCTCTTGTTCTGCAACCTGTTGTCAGTAGTGATGGTTCTTCCTTGTCAACGGTCTCGACTCTGAAACTTTTGGGTGTTACCTTTTCATCCGATCTTACGTGGAATGCCCATCTGAATGATATTGTTAAGAAATGCTATCGTCGATTTTATATATTACGTAACTTAAAACGCGCCAATTGTTCGGCTAAGATTATACATATGTGTTACGTTGTTTTTATTAGGTCGGTACTTTTATATTGTTATCCGTGTATATGTAATATGCCCTCCTATTTACATAAGCAACTTCTTCGAGTTGAGTCAAGGGCAGCAAATTATTTCAAATCTATCACATATAATGATATTATATCTGTTGCTGACAAGGCTTGTATCCAACTATTTCAGATTGTTGCTAATCATAGCGACCACCCTTTACGTGTTATGTTTCAAGACAGGCTACCAACTCCAAGAAATTCATGTGTCCTAAAAGCGCCTTTTGCAAGATCGTCTCGTTTTGCAAAGAGCTTTGCTTTGTAAGATTTTGTAACTGCTGATTATGTGAACAGTTCATCTTTAACTTTTATTATTTCTTAACTTTGTATTTGACTTCTGTAATGCATTCACCGCATCACTGTGAGGCAATAAAGACATTCTATTTCTATTTCTATTTCTATGATGCCCTTGGAGACGAGGCCACCGATTTTGTCACTCGCCTTAGTCGCAGACTGTCGATACAAACGAGAGTGACATTCAATGATGCGATATCATCAATCTGTGGCAGAATCTCGATGTCACTTGTTCGGGCTAATGCACAGGCCATCATCAAGCGAAATGCTGCCTCTGTTGGTCGAACTATCACTTATGACTTTTTCTCGACGTTTTTCGTTTTTCTACTTCTTTCTTTTCTTTATTTTTGCAGTTTCTTCATTACTTTTTAAAATTGTACTTGTTAACTTTCATGTATGTTGTTCGAAAAGTACTCAATAAATCTCTTATGGTGCCAATAAGTTCATATTACTGATGGGCGTCATATCAAATTAAATATTGCAGTAAGAAAGTTATAAATTTGAGTGATGGTCACAGTTCACTGCATGTTATGAGAAAAACTCCGAACGCTACATTCGAGTGCTCGAAGAAAATATTTATCCTTTATCATTCAGTTTAAGTGCTCCATCATTTGATTGGATTCTCATGAGAGAGAGAGGGATTTTTATTCTCAAATGAATTCAATCATTTGTAGTTACAGACAGTTACTGATCACATAAAAAATAAATAGCTACACAACACTGTTTGAATTATAAAGTTGTGTGGCATACACCACAAAGGATTTCCTTCGACGCATCAAACGATGACGTGGAATTCGCAGTCTGTTCGACCCTCTCGTGTCTCGCCGACTAATGTCTTCCTGTCTGACAGGGATAAGATGGTGAAGAGGATGATGAGTCTTCTTCATTTTCATAAATTGAGTGAGGACCATTTTGTTCAAATGCGTGATAATTTGAGGTGTTTTGGTCAGTTCAAGAGCCTCATCGTAGGACAAAGCAGGATGAATGACTTTTAGAGCACATTTTTCGACTCTCTCGATGACCTGCTGTAGCATCTTCGACGTAAATGGGAACCACGCTGGGGATGCGTACTAAAAAATGCTCCGAATGCACGTGTGATAGAGGCGAGTTAGTCCTTGACTACTGCCACCATAACGTTTTAGTGTTCGTAGCCAGAATATTCTCTGCATGGCCTTTTTTCTACAGAGTTCGACGTGATTCTTGAAAGTTAAATGTTTATCAACAGTTACGCCGAGAAGCTTCACACAGTCCATCTGTCGTATGTAGCTGTCTCCAACGGAAATGTGATCGACTTGGTACTCCTTTTTTGCACTGACGATGAGTTCAACAGTTTTGGTTGCACTCAGGGACATATTGTTTTCTATGCACCATTGTTGGATAGCTTTGATTGAGTTCTGAGCTTTGTTGTGAAGATCTTGCTTGTTTTTCGAAGAGGAAATGCTCACTGTTACATCATCCGCATAGATGTCAAAATCGCTGTTGGGATTTAGGTCGGAAATATATGTGAGCCACAGCCAAGGCCCCAAGACTGATCCCTGAGGCACTCCACCTGATACTTCCGCTTCTCGCGAGGTCGCGCCTTGAAAGACGACTACTTGCTTGCGACTTGCGAGATAGCTTTGTGTCAAGGCGATGAGACCAGGGTCAATGTGGCTGTGCAGCTGCTTAGGCAGAAGGAGCGCAGGTCGCATTCTGTCAAATGCACGTGTCATGTCAATCATGATGGCTCTTACGAAGGGTGAGCCAGCGTCTAGAGCTTCGATCCACTTGTCAAAAATCGATATTAACGCATTTGTTGTACCACCGTTTTCAACATATGCATGTTGGTTCGGCAAAGAGAGACTGTGTTGGTACCTGTCACAGATAGTTTTTTCGACGATTTTTTGATAGAATCTCGAGAAGGGATATAGGACGAAAATCCGCACATGTTGACGGAGACTTTTTCTTTGGAATTGGACGCACTTTGGCACACTTCCATATGTCAGGAAAGTGGCGCTTGGAAAATATGTTGTCAATTATACTCATCAGAAGTTGAATTATGAAGCCACTGTCATTCTTGAGTAACCATGCTGGGATGTTTGATATTCCTGAACTTTTGTGCTCATTGGTATTTGACAGATTCCTGAGGACCTCGTATGTAGTGGGAGGTTTGACACTGTTACCAAGTGGAATGTCAATGCTGGGTTCGTTAATAGTTGTTTCATTTGTTATTGAAGCAAAGTACGCGCACAGCTTCTCTGCTGCTTCAATATCATTAACCCACTTGCCGTCAAGATGTGTTTGTTTTGATGGCGACACTTTTGGATCACTCTTCGGCTTCCGATTTAGAAGAATATTGACGTAACTCCACCATTGCCTTGGATTCAAATCCATGTTGAGTTTAGAGTTCACAAAATTAGACCTCCTCTCAGTTATCCGTGCTTCAATAAGTGAGTTGAAGAATTTGACTTTTTCGAACTTTCCTTGGCGATAAAACCTTGTTTTCGCGCACCTCCATTTCAGGATGGTTTCATCAATCCATGGCGGATGACGCTTTGGCTTCGATTTCATGATCACATTTGATTGTTCGAGAATACTTGATAGTGTTTGATTCATCATGGCAACCTGCATCTCAACATTCGTCTCATTTAGTACGTTGTTCCAGTCACACGATGCGAGTAAATTAAGTGCTAAGCTTTTGTTGATTTTCTTCCGAGGTTCGGGTGGCCGATAGAGTTTTCGGTCGTGTATTGCAGTCGCACAAAAACAAGCGTGATCACCAAGTCACGCTTGTTTTTGTGCGACTGCAATACACGACCGAAAACTCTATCGGCCACCTATCATGGATGGCAATACTCCATGCCATCGTGCCAGGGCAACTCAATCGTATAAAAGACATGCAAGAATACGTACCTTCGACTGGCCGGCAAGGTCTCCTGACTTGAATCCAATCAAGCATGTCTGGTTTATCTTGAAACGGCGAGTTCGTCGACGAATCTGTCCTGGCAATGATTGGAATCTTTAGTGAGGCAGAAGTGGAATCAGATTGATCAAAAGATAATCGGAAATTTGATAGGCAGTATGCCTAATCGCATCCGGAAGGTAATATAACTTAGAGGAGACGAATCTGGCTACTGGGGAACGCACCCATCATTCCTTTTAATGACTAGGCCCTTACTGGGCCAACATGTTCAACATGCAACAAAGAAAAATATTTAATATGATATAGGAAACAGATTTATTCGATCATAGTTAAAAACTGACTGTTTACTATAAAATGCTGCTGTTTTAACTAATTTCTAACTCTTTATGAACTGAACTGTACGTTGGCTGCACACATAAATTGCCTTGTCTGCATGTTTGGGTCTAGAGATGACTTCCCTCAGTGCTGATAGTCACGGTCAGAACTAGTCTCGAGGGGAAAGAAGATCAATTTTCATTGAACTTAATCCAAATTCAAGCTTGAACTTTGACGAATCAGAGGATTGACATCATATCAAACGTACACAATCAGTAAAATTTCTATAGTGAATAGTTGAACGGTGTGACTAATATTGCCATTTGACGAATTTATCACCAAGAAAATAAGAAAAAATGAGTTATAAATATGTTCCATTCACTTGACAGGCCTGTCTGCAATCTGAGCGTTGAATCTGATAAGAGCTAATTAAGCTATGCGCGAGCTTGGCCAATCACACAAGCCGAAGAGAGAAGAATATCTATGTCAATCTCTATCACTTGCTACCATTGCATACAATAGGATCATGTCCGCTCTAGACTAACCCACACGTAAATGAGTCTATTTCTGTGGGTGGGTAACAACAGCAAAATGAATTTACACTCGACGACATAATACATGCTTCATCCTAAGAGTTGTGCAAAATAACCTCTTCTGACCACATACGGTGCTTTTCACTAACATACGGCAGGCAGAATCACATAGCACAATGAATAACCGGAAATCATGTATAAACGGCAAGCATTTTGTGAGAAAAATTCGAGATAATTTTCCTAATATTCTCCGATGTAGTTTGCTCAAGAATATCATTGGCAAGAAAATATGTCATATTGAAGAAATTTTATTAGCTTTGATTGTATTTTAAAAATCTGACATATATTTTCATTCACTTCTGTTTGATTTCGCCGGGAAGCTGCATTATCTTGTTGCGTTGTAAATGAAGTTATACTAGCTTACTTAGAACGCGCGAAGCACTTAGGCTTCGTAGCAGTTGTCAACATATTTATTTCATTAAGAATTGCAAAATTGGAGGAATTATATATTGGCGTCCTATTCCCAAATAGAATCTTCATCGTCATGTTTGAGAAGTGAGTCTAAACACAATTGAATTGTCCATAGATGTTTTAATCAAAAATTTTTATTGGCAAAAACAGTGATAGAGGTTGCGCAGCCATCGATTGTTTCATTGGCGTGTAGCTATTTTTGAACATCAGGCGGCGGTTGGCGTTAAGCAGCACACAATGAAAAATGACATTCTGAAGTAAGCATTATCGATCCATTTGAAAGTAAATAGAAAGTAGTAAGTGCAACTAATGTTTTGTTCATAAGTTGCATCCATAAGTTGTTTAATTGATAGCATTGTCTTTTCATGCCACTAGGAAGTGAAATCCAAAATTCTTTAAACGGTAATTTACAGCTCAATTATATTTACGGGCAGTTATATTACTCTTCAAAGCTTTAACAAGAAGTGGATTTAAATACCACAAAAATGGGAAGGAACGTAAATCGTGTAATGCAGTGCAAATTTAAGTCACATCTGAATGTCACCAATAATATAAGTCACATAAGGTTGACTTATGAAAATGATCAATGAAATTAAATAAACGATAGATCAAATTGCCATGCAAAAGATGTGCGGCTGGTAGGATTCAAGCCCACGACCAAGGTTAACTACATGTAGACCTGTGCTCTAACCAACTGAGCTACCAGCCACTTACGCGACTGTGTCAATTGGCAGGATCAAACACTCACCACCACACATCAGTTGTCAAGGTAATAATTATCGGTCAATTTTGGTCAAATCGGTCAAATTTGTCCATCTGTGACCGATTTGAGCACATTTGGTCATAAAAGTGTGGTAAAAGTCGCATGTGTTGGGCACATAATTGGTCATATATTAGGCAAGTTTGGCTGACAGTGTTGATATCCGTCATCGGGAAGCAGTTAGCACCGGGCAACAAATGACAAGTGGGACGTGACTTTGGGTCATGGAGAACCACTGAGATATGTACACAATGTAAAATACACACCCATGTAATGTGGTGAGTGAATAGCGGCGGCAGCAATGTAAATGAGAATGAGTTTTAAGATCTTGAAGATTAATGTTTATGAGCCAGATAATGTCCGTCTAATTTTCTAAGAACTTACTTTGATAATGGTAGTCATTCTGCTATCTACAAACAAATATCGAAAAACATAGTTATTTAATTAATAGTTAAGCAGATTGTGGTAAAAGAATTTTATCAGTTACTTTGATCATTTATGGATGAAAATGTCAGAATTCCGGTCTATCACGTCAGAAAGGATCGAATTGTTGACATCAGCGGGTCTTTTTGAAATCGTTTCTGCCTCAACAGAAACAATCACGCCAAGCAATTCTGATGTTGCAGCGCAGCATTAAAATGATTTATCATTCTAATATGAGTGATTGCTGCAGCAGATACTAGTAATCATTCAAATTCAAATGAATAATTTTTGTTACTTTGTTAGAAAAGTTCAGCTGATAATATGAACCTATGATCCGTCTATTTGAATGAAATAATCTCATGAATTCTTCTTGCTCTTTTTTCAGAGCTTTTTGACATCAGAGCGACACTCAACAATTTGCTATTTCAAATTTCTGATGTACATGCCTGCAAAGCCTCTGTTTCATACAATGTCAATGTAACATTTAGCATCTTGTGCTTGGTAGTTAGCCCTTTCACTGCAAAGGATGTGCTGACAATTATGATGCCATGATTCGATGTGATTTCAAAGATATGGATTTGTCATCATCCCTCGATACGAAGCGTTAAATTCATTTTGTCGCTATATTACAGTAGAGGAAAGGGCATACCAGATATGTTCTGATTTGAATTGAATAAAATTGAGATGAATTCCATTATTTAATGTCGAACTAGAGCAGTAGCTCGTTATCTCGACCAGGGTAAATGTCGCCAACTTCGCCTATCGCCACGTAAAGTACCTGAACGAATTTTCTGCATGTGTGCATAAAACTCACCAGTCATCTCGCTACTCTCGCTTTTCGACAACAATTTGAGCCGATGGCAGGGCTCGAACAAACAAATAATCCCAGGTCAATCAGAGCTATCGCTCTACCCCCTGAGGCATATCATTTTTGATCAATGAAACATTCATAAAGTCTTTGATGAATTTAGAATATGGATAATGGATTTCAATGTGATGTTTAAAAAAGTTTTAACGGAGCTATAGTGCATTATTTCTGACTATGTTACTTACTATTTACATCGACAACCAACGAAAAAGGCAATGAGGCTTCACAAATTTATATTGTGGCAGACGTCTGCTAATGAGCCTATTCACGAAAGTGAAGAAATTATAAATGTAAATTTCAGATCTACAATATTGATATATTAAAATTTAACATGCTTCTCCAACTATATTTGCATTGCTTATTCATAGAAGTGCTACCGCTCCATTGATTGAAAAATTGATTCTTATCCCTCATAGTGTGGAACATCATCCAATATAGAATAATTAAAAACCATCATTCAATTGATACTCGCTTTTTGAAGATAAAAAAAAGCAACATGTTTCACTAAAAAAATGGCAGGGTCAATTGGAGATTTTCAATGACGCAAGTCGGACAATTTGACGCAGAAAACCATTTTTACCAACTCTGCCGTATCAAGGCAAAAGCCCGTATCTAGATTTTTGGGGAAAATGAGTTAATCCCACTTTCATATTGTTGAAGATGTTATTTAGATTCTGTGAAGACTACAACTTCGTATCCCTTAGTGCTTTTGAATAATCGAGCGATGCAAAAGCCCGTATCATTGCCTTGGGTCACTCTTTCAAGGCAAAGGCCCGTAACTTGACTTACGGGCTTTTGCCTTGACATAATGAACTACTGCACAGATACGGTGTTATCTATTATGTCTCTGAAAATACATCTCACATCTCTGCCATATCCATAGTGATCCCGTATATTCTGCACTCCTTTTTAAACTTGTAACTGTGGAAATTGCATCACTGCAAATTCATTTTTGAAACGTTTGTTCAGGTCTAAATTCAATATATTCATGTCGTGTGAACCATAGCAGATTATTTTTGCATACCAAGTACAGAAAATCTAACTCTAAGCTCATAATACCTTTTATGTTGCAACTTGAGATGGCTATGTGCACTTTTCTCCAACGGTTGACTAAAGTATTTGAATTTTCTGTTAGATGTCGAAATATTGTCATTTTCTTTAAATCAATCCTTTTCAAAAGATATTTTCATAATCTGTGTTCATCCCGAGAATGGCGAGGCGATTGAGAAAGAGGTGAGTGTTGAAATATCTCTTTTAACACAATGAACACTGCTATAAAAAATTAAAAGCTACTAATTAACGGCATATTGTCGCTAAGTGTATCATTTTTCACACTAAGATCTTCAAGATCAAGTACAGGTATGCATTCTGATTGCAAAAGTACGAAGGAAAATATAGTTATTATATTATTCTCAATCCTAACTAAGTGTAGTGCTGCTAGTAATATACATAAATTACACCTTACATGTGGGCTAAGTCAATTATTGTTTTCAAATGAAAGAAATTCCCAACCCCACCATTGAAAGTGAAGAAAATAATAGTGTGAAAAATTAAATGAAAAAAGTTGACCTGGCGGGATTCGAACCTCAGCACTGTCAGGTGAACGTAGCATCACCTTAGCAAACTTAGCTATAGTGGCTGTTAGCGTTCTCATTAAAGGCATACAGGGTATTGCTTTGTCAGTTTGAATGACGTCACGTCACATGCACAATCTTTGCAGCGCTCATTCGCTCTATCACGAGTCTAGCATTCCCACCTGCACTGTTTATGGAGGAGACCAACAATGCACTACAGCACTATAGATTACACTACTGAATGAGTACGATAAATATGATGAGAATATCATACCACCTAGACGCATTTTGCTTTATTCTGTTCAAGCGAACGTTAGTGCAAGACGTAGCCTATGCCAAGCAGCCAAATTTTGGCATTGATGCTTGATCACACTCTCTTCTTTTTCCAGAGTTGTGTTGGATCCAGAGAAGATTGCGGACTTGATAATGGTGTGTCCTGAAGATGACGAGCAAGCTGTGGATTCTACAGATGTTCCTGACATTTCTGCGTCCGAAGAGTTGACTGGTAGTCCTGCGTCCGAAGAGTTGGCTGGTGGTCCTGCATCCGAAAGGGTTGATGTTAGTCATGAGTCTGTCTTGCAAGTGAAATCCAGGAGATCTAGAAATCTGCTGAAGAGAGTACAAGAAGAGAAGAGGAAAAACATCCCATGAGACCTCCATGTTCGCATAACTCAAGTACCAAATTTTTTCACTGCAATTCATTTTTTCCGAAGAAAGAAGAAAACAAATTTATGAGTAGTTTTGGACGTACGAGTATAACTACACAGACAGACGAAAATTTCTGACCCTTTGTATGTCTTTTGGGCCAAAAAAGACAGAGACTGTTGGATCAGCATCCCGAAGAGGAACAAGCTGCACTTACAAATTGAGAGATGAAAACAATGACACGATTCAAGTATGCAAGCCTATGCTTCTGGGAACACTTGGATTCCACAGTGACGAAATTTTACGGACTGTGCGAAATGCAATATCTCAAAAGAGGGAAGCAAGCACACCGGTAATGGTTCCAGACTGAAAGCGAGGAATACACGAACCTGCGAATAAATTAGACAAAACAACAATTCATGATCACATCAAAAAGTACAGGCCGTCAATCTCACACTACAGTAGAGAACATGCCCCAAGACGCTTGTATCTACCTCCTGAACTCACGATAACAGATATGCACAATAATTATAACGAGAATCACAGAAGAATTGGATATGCCACATACCACAACGAAGTGAAGGCGATGAACATCAGCTTTGCACGGCTAGGCGAGGAGGAATGTGAAACCTGTGCCGAATACGATCGCATGCACGAAAGAGATGAAAATCATGATGCTGAGTCCTGCGAAATCTCAATTCTTGCGAAATCTCTTCGAATTATCTGAAGCACAAGCGGATGGCTATGAGAGCCAGACAAGCGTATCAAAAAGATCGCGAAGATCCTGATGAGTCTACCCTCTGCGCAGCAGTGGATATGCAGAAGGTGATTTTGCTGCCATACATGTCCATGTACAAAGCTACAGCATTTACCCCAAGGCTTGTAGTCTTCAACGAAACTTTTGCGGCAATTGGCAAAGCGGGAAAGAAATGTATGTTCGGTGGAGATGTTGTGGTTTGGCACGAAGGTGTTTCGGGCCGATCAGCAAGTGACGTTGCTGCAGCATACTGGAGATTCTTGCGGCAACATAGAGATCAAGAGAAAATCACACTGTGGTGTGACAACTGCGCACCTCAAAACAAGAACTACACTCTCTTCACAATGATGATGATCGCAGTGAACAATGGGGATGAGTTTTGCCTGAAAGAATTGACGATTCGATACTCTGAACCAGGACACACGTTCAACGCGGCGGATAGTGTACATGCAGCAATCGAGAAAACGACACGGCAGGTAAATTCACTAAATCAAAATTGATTAAACCGCGCCTTAAAGTTGTACATGTACGTAATTGCAACACCGTTCAGTGCAATAAGATCACTGTTGGTAACTTTCATTGTGTAATCTGGTCTAGCGGCCTATACATGCATTTCATAAGATAAATAGGTTGATGATTTTCGCTATCTGTTTAATACGCCTGTATGAAATACCAGTTCATGAATACGTCGAGCTAATTTGTAAAAAAACACTCATCAAAATTTGTAGCCTATCAAACTGTTCATGTACACTAATTAGTAGGCGTGCATAATGGCCTAAACTCATAAACTCATTGTATTTTTGCAGCTTTCGCACGTTTATCAGAAAACAGGTTTTTTCTTTTCTTTGCAGCGAAGAACCATTGAGGACTGGGACGACCAACTGACTGTCTTCAGACAGACACTTCGACTGAATGTGTTGGAACTCAAGCCTGTCCAATTTAAAGACCAGTCAAACAGAGCGTCGATCGCAAAGCGAAGGGCTGAAGGATCGATGCCATTTCTGAAGAATGCAACGCAAATCCGATTTCTGCGCAATGAAAGGACTCCTATCATCTGCTTGGATTTCGATGTAGATTGGATGCCATATCCAATTTTCCGAAACAAGTTTAACCCAAGATCAGCCCACCCAGCCCAAGGCCACAGTCGAGGAATCGCCACATCAAAGAAGACGGGAATTCTGCCTTTGTGCAGATTCATGCAACCGACGCGACGCGGATTTTGGGAATCCCTGCAAACCTCCGACTGTGCTGATCTCCAGATCGATCACGATCAGTAATTTTAAGAAAGTTTTATACATGTTTATAGAAAGAAAATTTACTTCAGAAGATAAGGGTTTTTTATTTACTTGCCAAGTACAGAAAAATCGAGGCAAAGGCCCGTATCTAGAAAATCAATACATTGCCGTTCATATTTTTGTGCGCCAATACTGCCGAAAGATAAGTTGTATCAAGCAAAATGTTATATTACAAAAGTAATTTCATAGCGTTGATACTTTCAGAGGGCTAGCTTCAAACGCAAAATCGTCTTTTCTGAAAAATGAGGATTTTGTAGATACGGGCTTTTGCCTTGATACGGCAGAACTGAATTCGTCACTTCAGATACGTGACGTGACGCAAGTCGGTCTTTATGACGCAAATGGTATATTAGACGCAAGAAGTATATTTGACTCAATCTGAAGTAAATGAAAATTGAAGTCAGACTTTTTGACGCAGTTCGTATATTTGACTCAAAATCATGAAATAAATTCTGAAAACTTCCTGACGCGTCCGAACAATTTGACGCATTTGGTATATTTGACTCAAAAACGATCGATAATGCAATGCGGTATATACGATCAGAAGTTCTCTCAACAATTTTATGTATGGAATAAAGCGCTTATCTCAAAAGAACAAGTTAACATGGAATCAAATAGGCCTATATCAAGTGATGCCCAAGATTTACAATCTTATAGTTCAGACAGCGGTTCATGGAAAATTTTGCACAACAGAAATATGGTGATCATGCTTTCTTCCAATTCAATGCTATCCACTGTTAGAATTATTTGTCAGGATAATTTGCTTTAAGTTTCAATGATCATCACACTATAAATGAGCTAATCGCAGGAGCAATTTTCTGTCATCTGGAGCATTCATCGCAATCGAAATATAATTTGCAGAATGTTCGAATCGATTAATTAGAAAATTGCCATCTCATGTCAAGCAATGAGACCGAAAAGTTGACACTCTGTTCATCAGGAGGGCAACGACATGGCCTGAATAGTAGGCCTTGCCTACATTCTTTGGTTTATTCACGGGATCGTCAAGTAAGCAAGTCATTCCTTGAAAATGCATGAAACTGGAGGAAGGACTTGTGGAATTGAAACTGAGAAATTGTTTAGGTCTAATTTTTGGAATGTTAATTTAGCAAGGAAGTGGAGGGGAGCACAGTATGGAAGTTACAATATCGGAAAGCAATGGACCTATTGTCAATAAGATCTTTGTAAAGGGATAAAACAGAAGAGCATTTATAGGCCTCACACCAAGTGAGCAAAAATTAGAGGAAAACTTGACAACAATAATAAATATGAACAGGACAAAGAACAAGAATAGAAGGATATCAGCAGATGTCACTTCCCTTTCAGGCTATGGTTTTCATTGATTTTTGTTATTTATGAATTGAAGCCAAAATAGGCTACCAAAATTCACTCTAAGCATTCGATAGGGCTCTGAGGTTGTTAAAGATATTTTTATATGCTGGGATTAGAAAATGAGAGAATCTAAAAAATCAAGAAATCGCAGTGGGCAGCAATGGTATGAATACACATGTAGACATACGATAATTAGACTTCTGAAATATCTATCACATGCATGTGCAGATATCATCATTACGAGAAAACATTACTGTCTACTTTCGTCTACATTGTACCATAGCTAAGTTACGCACAATGATGATGCTGCACTGCATGTCGCCTTCTTAAATAGCCATTCGTAATAGAAAATCACATTCCAAACATAAGTGTAAATTGAATCAGTGCGTTATTGCTGACAGCAACATCTGTTTGAGAGCTATGGTAGTGTATGAAATAACATGCAAAACGTGTAAAGTAATTATATCGGGAGTACAGTCCGTTCACTCCTTACACGCATTAAAGAACATGCCACAAACAAAGTCTCAAGTGTACTCAAACATCACCTAAGTTGCTGTCCTAACATAGCTTTCCCGTTTACAGTCAAAATCATAGCGTTTGATGCAAACAGCATTAACCTACGTTTCAGAGAGGCCACATTAATAAAATCTATGAAACCAAGCCTCAATAACAAAGATGAATGTTCAACTTATCAGACATTGATATTTTGATTTTTATGTAAGATGTAATTTGAAAATCCTTTTTACGTGAACAGGTCGTCATATCGATGAAAATTTGCAAGATTGGATAATAATACAGCAGCTTGGCTAACTGATAACTTTTTTGATTTAATTTAAATATGCTGCTTAAAGAAAATTATATCTCATTATTGAATATCAGTTTGCTATCCCTACGCTGTCATCTAGTATTTGATTTCGATATTCGTTGCTTATACATTCGATGCGTGAAGCTATCCGCAAATGATGAACAATCCAAAAACCAACTAATCCTCAGATTGGACAGATAATTGTAATCTATACAATCCGGGGATCCACTGGCTTCTGGCACAGTTTTTGACTGAAAGCCGAATAACGATTCTCATCTTACCTACTTACACGTACACACAACTAAAAACATTCATGCAATTCATGCAATAACAGAAAAAACAGACAAAAATTCAGAGATGTCGACAAGTCTCAAGCAACGTAATTTTTAATCCAGTACTCGTAGATACAGCAACGCATCCATGAGGATTCAAAACTAACGACTTTTAAGTATACATGAAAAGTTACTGAAAATACTTGTATTTTTCAACATTAGGAGGCTTGCCAAATCTGAATGTGAATAGCCTCACAGATAGATTTGCACGCATAGAAAATAATCTGAAGAAACTGCATGTAAAAAATCTTCTTTCTATTGCATTGAAATGTGTTTTTCTTTGATCGTGTCTGACAAGATAAGGAACCGGATAGAACTCGGCAGATGCGCAGCTTCGTGGTAGGCTTATTTCATTCTGTGAAAGTCTCATTTTCGGCATCGTTCCTAGCAGAATCTCGTTGTGGCTGTTTGACTATTTCTGTGCAACTAGTGATCTTTGAACTCGTGCGATCAGGCCATAGAAGTAGATTACGCCTATCCATGTATTCGACCGCTCTATGTCACTCGAAAGGAAGTAACACTGAAGATATATTACCTTTCAAATGACAGCCTAAATCGTCCGGGCGTAGCGCCAGACGATTTAGACTGATCATTTGAAAGGTAATATATGCATTGTTACAGAACTAGATCTTTGACATCAAAATCCAAGATTTTGATCTGCAAATGACTGAAATCAATGATGATTTTCTACGGATCCCATGCAGCTCAGAACATTTAAGTATATCAAGCTTGAGATATCTACTAATCATAATTGTGAAACATAGGAATCTCTTCAATGCCATTTTCAATGGGAACGAGAAGATGGATGGTGAAATCCTCCTAACTCAATGGTATCACATAGCAAATTAGACGGCCTTAATCATGCAATTAAGGCCGTCTAATTTGGAATTGGAGCTATATAAACGACTTTCATAGAAAAATGGCATGTGAAATGTCGGCGGACAACCCTACTTACTCAGTAATAGTGAAATCGATGACACACCACCCGGCCATAAAAGAATGTTTAGGCTCACATAATAGGGTCCAGTAGTTGAAATGATTCCGAGTTTTATTTAGGTAAACCTTCTTCAGAGAATTGTCGTGAGGCATGCACTTCTACTCTTCTATAATAAAATTGTCAATTCGAAGATGAAGCAAAACAAAAAATCTTTATAACGTTATGTTTCTGGCAACTTTTGCAAAAGATTTTGACCAATTATTGTAAGGTTAGAATTCTTTAACCCACTGCGCAATTGACTATGCTTGTCCCTCCTGACGCTCTACTGACTTTCTGTTGATTGTTTTTAGCTTTTTTGCCCCTTAAGAAGCTTGAATACACGAAACGTCGGTCCTGTAAGCCTACATAGTTTTTATTGCAATTTTGTAGCCAATAAATTCTTCAAGAAGATACCTCAACGTACTTTTGATTCATCATGAAGAATCGTCTGTTTGCGACAATCGTGTTCATCAAATACAGTGTGAATTCCAAAAACAATAATTAGTATTATAATATATATAGTAGCTATTTATAGTACTTTATTATAATAGTTCTATATTAGTATTACATAGAACAATATATCATAGAACAATGATGATAGTATTATCAGTTCTCCAACGTTATCAAAATGTTGCCATTAGTTCAGGCCTCCCCGGCCAAAATACAAATTTTTCTAGGCTTTTAGGTTTTCAAAAATCTCTCGAAATCTGCACGAGCAAGATCAAACAAAAATGGGAGACATTAATTTTGGACGGCACAAAATGGGAAGCATCATCAGCAAAGCTATAGCGAAGGATGTAAGCCTAATACAATCCATGAAGACTGGAAACAAATGGAGTAAGATGAAAAGCAAGTAGGCCTATACATGTAGTCTACCAACTACGTTCAACTAGAATACTGCAGGTACTATAGTACTGTCCCAAATCAGAATTCCCAGTTAACACACATGTAAATACAAATCTCCTTGATGCACCACACTATCCCGAAGAAGGATTCAGATGCCCTCACCGATATGCCCTCAAGCAAAGTCTATTATACAGGACTTTCGACTTTGATGCTCAGAGAAATTGATGAGCCAGTCGCTGCAGTGTCGATTTTATCCTTCTAGATGAATTTTGATAACTATGAAGCAATGGGAAAAATTCTCCTAACAAATTGTACTTTGGTGTAAACAACGAATCCTTTTTAAGAGATGAAAGAAGAAATAGAGACGGGCTGATGATACCGCAGTACATGAAAAAGTACATGCATAGGCTAAACCGTCATTCAGGCTAAAATTCAAACCGCAAGCCATATCCATTATTATAACAATGACATGAGACAAGTCATTACTCAAAATGATGTATCTTTCAATACGACCGAATTTCAATTTCGACAGCAAAATGCAGATTCAAAATCTGTTTCACGGCAGGCCTATGTGAAATGGAGAAGATCCTTTTCAAGAACTCATACCTAAAATGCTGCTTCGTTCCTATGCCGCTATCTAGTCGACTGCTTCTTGACAAGCATCCTTCCTTTCGGTCCATATTTCTCTACAACCAAGTTTGTGTACATACGCATCAGGCTAATTGTATTACTTAAATCGATGAATTAATTTATAGATGATTTGCTGGTGTTAACGATGACTTTACTGTGTTTTGTAAGCTCACTGCTATATAGCCGTTTTTCATTTGAAGCCAAATATAATTTTATAGTAGAAATGTATTATAGTATGAAATTATATTTTTGTCCATTCCTGCAAATGCGAATATACATGTATCTATTTAACACTATGCATAAGGCTTATATTCGTAGCAGTAGGATGTTGCCAATTTTATGTTGCATTTAAATTCCAATGAACAGACAAGCGAAACATGCCCATGCACGCTTTCCAAAAGTTATATGTAATTGAAGCAACTGAAAGACGTGAATTGTGGTAAACACCATTAAAGAAATGACACTATTTTATAGCATGCAGCTACTTTGCTTTGGGGGCTGGAAATGGACTTTCAATAAAGATATTGTTGAAATTTTGTTTCATAGGCATTAGAATGATAAGGTGGACCGGGGCAAGCTGTTAACAAAGTGACCTTGTAGAGAAGAATGTCGAAAGCACCTGAATTGACAAAGATGTCCCCTAGCTTTGTTAAAGTATAGGCCTTAATATTCAATTCATAGCACTATTTGTAAATTGCAGATAGAATCTACTGCATGTTTTTCTTAGTGAGTAGTTCGGCATTTTTTAACTTTTTTGCCCACGTACTGTATGCGTATCAATTCATCATATCAAACTAAAGGGTCATTTTCACAGTTTTCTGCTTGAGGCTCATGTGCTCTTAAGATTGCAGGTTTGTCAATTTTTTATGATTTGTATTGATTTCAGCTGTAGAGAATTTTGCTATAGGAATGCTATTGTGCAAAATTCACAAGTGTAACGCGGCAAAATTCTTTCCCTGAGGAAGCGTTTTTTCAAGGTGACAAATAAGTGGTGATTGGATTCGCGCACGAGTCGACACTGAGAATTAGGCCTAGCTTAAAATGTCACGCTTGTGATTACAGAACATTTAAGAAATCGTATGAGACTTGGCAGTTTTACTACCCGTTTCTTTATTTTCTGCACCCAGAAACTATACTAATATTTTTATATTTTGTAGACCATTGAATATTGATACTATGCGAACTTCTGCCAAATTATGGTTATATTATTGTGTAAATGGCTACCATTTGATCAAGATGAACAATTCTAGGATTTGTATGGCAACTTGCCCTGAGCATGTTGACGCAGTTTTCATTTTCTGTTTTTACTGCATTTGTGCAAAATTTCTGCATGTCGCTAAGTGACGACTAAAAATTGCTGAAAGTTATTTGCCAAATCTGTCTAGTGCTCTATCATCAGTGTCTAACATACATTGGAAAAAATTAATTTCTCGATTTAATATGATGCATTCATGCAAGACAGGCGGTCACCCTACTATATCGTCAGGGAATTCGGCACCTTGAAATTTACCCACTTCAATTAGATTTTTCGTAGCCTATTTATTGACTATCTTGAATAATAGATTCTAAGGGGACCTCGTCAACCAGTCCATCTGATTCTACCAGGCCATATTTACATGCAAGCCTAAACTATATGAAGAGGTAGAGACGTTCTGTAACTTACTCTGTGATGGTTGATCGCGATTATGAATGCATGATTCTCCCCTCCAACTTATTATGCAATCCTGAGTCAAATATTCAATATGCGTCAAAACGTCTGACTTGAGTCTAATAGTCCAACGTGTCAGAATACCGTCGTAAGTCAAAAAGTATGACTTGCGTCAGCAAGAACGAAAATCTGGAGTCTCCGAAACCGAAACCGGCGGAAAGTATTGAAAGCATGTAATCAATACATCTCAGCAAAACTCACCTGTACACCAAATTTGGTGAGATGCGAGCGTGCGGTACAAAGTCCATTTGCGTCAAAAAGTCTGACTGCGTCAAAATGTCCAACTTGGCGTCATTTTGTCTGACTTGCGTCATCTACTAACTATAAGGACCCTGGTTATGAACTCCAAGCGAATTGGGTTAAAACAAATTCTAAGTCAGTTATTAGAGGAGCACAAATAATGGAGTGCATAAGCATAATTTCAAGTAGCATATCTTATACTGAATAGATGAACAAAAAGTGGATATTGCTCACTGGTCTCACTACATATACATGCAGGCCTATTGTATCAGAAATTTGCAATCCTACACAACACACAGAAACGTGACATATTTTCTAACCAAACTTAGTTCGAATTAGCAGAAACATTGTGCTGGAAAAACAAAATGCTTCCTGGCCGCCAATGTTGATGAGAAATTCCTCTCGCATTATCACAAGAAAGTCATCAGTTCAATTCCTTGACGTTTGATTCTGATAGGATTTCGGCGATTTTCAACAATCCATGGGAAAATAATAAAAATGCAGCAAATTCAGCTAATGAACGAACATATGTCAACATTGCATATAAACTGAAGACAAAACAACTGTTTCATCGTGAATTGTAATCAGCGAGGCCTTTCGACGACTCTCGTCAGGAGGTACATCGTATCTACAGATAAATCATGAAAAACGTTTATATACAAAATGAAATAAAAGGAAGTGAGTTAAAGTCAAAGGTCAAAAGTTAGAAGTCAGATCCACGGTAGCGCGAGCGTCATCACTGTTTGTTTTTGCACACACAATTTGGGTCTTGTGACGTTAGTAGTAAGCAAGTGACAAACACCAGATAGCGCAAGATGGCGGCCGTTTCCCACCCTACCCCCCCTACCCCTCCCCCCCCTACCCCTACCCCTACCCCTACCCCCCTCCTCTCTTCCTCCTCCTCCCTGTCCTGGGGTGTTGTGCCGCCCGGGTGGGCTTGGGTGCCGGCCTGGTGGACGTGGTGTGCCGGCCTGGTGGACGTGGTGTCCATCGTCTTCCTCGTCAAAAATGGTCTCAACAAGTTTTTCCACCCCGGGGGGGGGGGTAGGGTGGGAGGAAATCCAAAGTGTCGAAATTCGATGCGCCAGTGCTACCATCGTCTTTCTCGTCAAAAGTTAGGTCGACAAGTTTTTCCCACCCTACCCCTACCCCCCTACCCCTACCCCCCCCCCGGGAGAGCTAGCTGCTATCTCGGCTTCTAGTGGACGGATTTTGTTCGTTCGGGTTGCATTCGAAAGAGGATGAAAAACTAACCTATGAATTTTTTTTGGCGCGAGTCAATCCGATCAGCCGTTCAAAAGTTAGAGCGGTTACAAGATTTTAGGAAAGGTTGAAAAAATCCTAAGTGTCAGAGTGACTGTGTACGGTAAAAATGAAAAATTTTTTCCAAAGTGTCGAATTTCGATGCGCCAGTGCTACCATCGTCTTTCTCGTCAAAAGTTAGGTCGACAAGTTTTTCCCACCCTACCCCTACCCCCTACCCCTACCCCCCCCCGGGAGAGCTAGCTGCTATCTCGGCTTCTAGTGGACGGATTTTGTTCGTTCGGGTTGCATTCGAAAGAGGATGAAAAACTAACCTATGACATTTTTTGGCGCGAGTCAATCCGATCAGCCGTTCAAAAGTTAGAGCGGTTACAAGATTTTAGGAAAGGTTGAAAATATCCTAAGTGTCAGAGTGACTGTGTACGGTAAAAATGAAAAATTTTTTCCAAAGTGTCGAATTTCGATGCGCCAGTGCTACCATCGTCTTTCTCGTCAAAAGTTAGGTCGACAAGTTTTTCCCACCCTACCCCTACCCCCTACCCCTACCCCTACCCCCCCCGGGAGAGCTAGCTGCTATCTCGGCTTCTAGTGGACGGATTTTGTTCGTTCGGGTTGCATTCGAAAGAGGATGAAAAACTAACCTATGACATTTTTTGGCGCGAGTCAATCCGATCAGCCGTTCAAAAGTTAGAGCGGTTACAAGATTTTAGGAAAGGTTGAAAAAATCCTAAGTGTCAGAGTGACTGTGTACGGTAAAAATGAAAAATTTTTTCCAAAGTGTCGAATTTCGATGCGCCAGTGCTACCATCGTCTTTCTCGTCAAAAGTTAGGTCGACAAGTTTTTCCCACCCTACCCCTACCCCCCTACCCCTACCCCTACCCCCCCCGGGAGAGCTAGCTGCTATCTCGGCTTCTAGTGGACGGATTTTGTTCGTTCGGGTTGCATTCGAAAGAGGATGAAAAACTAACCTATGACATTTTTTGGCGCGAGTCAATCCGATCAGCCGTTCAAAAGTTAGAGCGGTTACAAGATTTTAGGAAAGGTTGAAAAAATCCTAAGTGTCAGAGTGACTGTGTACGGTAAAAATGAAAAATTTTTTCCAAAGTGTCGAATTTCGATGCGCCAGTGCTACCATCGTCTTTCTCGTCAAAAGTTAGGTCGACAAGTTTTTCCCACCCGACCCCTACCCCTACCCCTACCCCTACCCCCCCTACCCCCCCCTCGGGAGAGCTAGCTGCGATTTTGGCTTCCAGTGGACGGATTTTGTCGTGCCATAGCTCGTTTGAAAGCTAAGAGTGAGACAAATTCAGTGAAAGAAACGGCTTGTTCCTATCTGTCTTCGTTTAGATGTGAGACGCCATTTAAGATTTTGGGACATTGGCGAAAAACGACAGAGTTAGAATTTGGGACGTTTTGGGCTGTAGCGCCAAAACGAAGCATCGGATTGGAAAACGGATTTCAGATTTGGAATCAGCTTGATGTTATTGTCCAATGAGGATCATCATCCAATGAGAATCAAGCATTTCTATATAAATAGCGAGCCTTCCACAGTGAGAATCATTCCATCGTTGAATCACACGAGTGACGGACGCACATTTTCTCTCTCTCTAGTTCCCTATTCTATTATCCAACTAAAATGGTAAGTCGCTACTTTCCTCCCTCTCCTCCCTTGAACGTAAACTTAATACAATCTTTTTCATTTTCAGGCATCTACTCCATCTGCTACACTAGTAGGACAAAATGGCGGTCAAACGTTACAAGGTTCGCTACGATCAGATCATCTACAACTGAGGCCAGTCGAAGAAACAACCAAGGTACATAATCCTACACCGCTACAGCGTAAATTTAAACAAGTCTTGCGTTATGACGATCATAGCGTAGTACTCCAAACGGGAATGCTCCCTTCCACGGATGTCAAGATAATGCGCAATCAGTATGGGGACTACATACTGATCCCCGTGAGTCCGTACATTCGCCACCAACTTGATATTATTGAGGAGTACGTGACATTAAATATGGACATTCCTACTCCTCTTGCTCAAGAGTGGAAGGCGAGAGATGACAAGGATACTCCCTATAGAAAGATTTGGGATGGTAATCACATTTGCCTACCAGTATCACATTGGTGTACTTACTATAAGAAGGATGGAGATCATTCAATACCCATCAGATGTGATGAGCTCGGAGAAGGTACTTGGGATATCCTTTTCAAAGTGAATGGGCTATATTATGGTCGACACAAGGATAATAAAATAGCCTCTCTCTCCATGCATATGGAATCCATCCTATATATTCCAAAACCACCCAACGTGGATGACATAATTGATCAAATCCTTAACAGCAGTGGTACGAAGCGCAAGTCGGAGAAGAATGCTGCATCAAAACGCAAATCAAAGAAGGAGAATTACTAGTCCTTTCCTAACTCTACCCTATGACAATTCGCTTATGTGCTTTGAGTGTCGTAGACGTGGTCTTATTAGATACATTTTACTTCTTCGTTGCCATCATATCATTTGCGTATTTTGTCGTGAAAAGCATCGATGTAATTCTTCATTTTGTAATATCTTATAGATCGTTTCCTTAGATGTGTAAATTTCCGTTTTAGGCTTCTATCATCATTTTTATGGATTGTGAGGGTGAACCTGTACAGGAGCTCAGTGCTATTGCTATGAACAATTGGACATATCAGATTGTCAGTGTCTATCATCAACATGCCAACTGCAATCCCAATGTTGATCAATGGGCGAGAAAACACATTCATGGACTTAATCTGAAATATTTGCAAGACTATGGCTTTTCTTGTGAGAGTGCTCTTCTTATTGACTTTAAACGATGGTTAGCTACTTTCAATGTTATACGCATCTTTTGTAATAATCCTGGTAAGGAGAGGAAAGTATTTCCCAATCTAATCATTGATGATATTTTGCTCCGCTTGGGATAGTAGAGTGAATCAACACTACCATGAAGTCACGAAACGTTTTAAGGATTTGTGTGTTCCTATTTTGTCTGTTCGTTGTAGTAGCTACGTTCATAACCAATGCTTCTTTCCTCCTTACCTCAACACTGCAAAAGTCCTGTATGGTTTATCATTGCTCGCTGTATGATAGTTACCAGCTGTATCTATTTTATCTCTTTCAAACCATTGATTTATAATGCATGCTTGTTACCGTTATTCAATAAATGTTACTATGAGAAGAGTTGTTGTTTTCATGCAATGGATGGGTTAGATAAAGGGCGATCATGTCTTTCTCAAACGACTGCGGAACATTACATTTTTATAGGCAAAGTTTAAAAGGAGCTGTTCAAGATTATGTGATAAATTTTCATAAAGATGAGACCGACATCGAAGCAGTGGTCGATGATGCTAGCACTCTATTTCTAGAGTTAATGAATACATTCTCTGATAGCCATTATCATGGCGCGATTAGTTGCGAAAATTAAGTTTAGTCATTTTGGAAAGGAAGAGGTGGAAAGTCGCTCTTTCCATTTTGCTTCTTATTCAATGGAAGTGGTAGATCACCCCGAAGAATTTTTTAAAAGACATATGATAAAAATTGCTGAACGTCTTAACGCATTTAACCATCATGGTAGCAGTCTAGTGATTGAAGCGATTTCAGATATTCACATTCAACTTTCCATAAAGAAAAATTGAAAATGCAGTGGTACTTGATTGTAGCACAACTGGTTTTCGAGCTATGTCTGCTCACTCTCGAAGTATATTCCTTCTGTACATGCGTCTATTATTTAGAAAAGGCTAGCAAATTCATATCTTCAAAAAGACTTGCTATAGACATCAGTAACGGTGAAACTATGTGTTGCGATGTATGTAAGCGAAAGGATGGAAATGAAAAGCGCATCTTCAAGAGATGTAAGCATGCTTTTTGTCAACGCTGTTTCATACGTAATTGCATTCAACTTTGCCAATGTAACCACTGTGATATTGCTCATTTCGAGTGTCACTTATGTCGCAATAGTTAGTACCTATGCAAATGTGGTAAAGATAGGTTTTAGCAAAGACTAACACGGAAAATGGCGAAACGTAAAATGACGAAACGTAAAAGTCAAAAGTTTTCTTCAGCCATTCAAGCTCTCCGACGAATGAAAGCAAATCAGCGATACAATGCTATACGACATGCTAACGATAAATTCATTTGTGAAATTATTTCTCATGTGAGGAAGTTGAGGACGAAGAAATTAGCGCCAAAACAACGAAAGTTACTTAAGCGATATGCTACGAAATTGCGTTTCATCTCCAATCCTAAAGTCACCCTTCAAAGAAAGAGGAAAACTCTAACACAAAAGGGTGGTTTCCTTTCAGCAATACTTCCAATGATAGCTCCTGCCGTGGGCAACCTATTGGGTAATATCTTTGGCTCTAAGCGTTAATTATGCAAATGTTGAATCTCAAAGTAATAAAATGGATTTCAGACTTCAATGTGATAAAGTTCTGACTGTATCAGGTCCATCTCATGCAGGTAAAACTGTTTTCACGCTGAATTTATTGGATAAAAGAAGGGAGTTGTTTAAGGAAGCTATCAATCGAGTGATTTGGTGTTATGGTATTTATCAACCGTCGCTGTTTCAGGAATTGCAAAGTCGCAACTTTATTCGACATGAAGGAATTATTCCAGTGGATAAACTTCAGTCTAATGATGTTGTTGTATTGGATGATTTATTAAAAGAAAGTAAGAATTCAAAAGATGTTACAGATATGTTCACTCGCGCAGCACATCATAAAAGGTGCTTTATCATCTATATCACACAAAATTTGTTTCCTGATGGAAAAGAAGCTCGTACACGAAACCTGAATACACACTATTATGCTATTTTCAAGAATCCGCGAGATAAAAGTCAATTTGAAATTTTAGCGCGACAAGTTGCACCCAGAGGATCAAAAGCCTTAATTGAAATTTTTCAAGCAGCTACTGAAAGACCATACGGTTACTTATTCATTGACTTTACGCAAGAGTGTCCGGAAGAATTTAGATTTCGAAGTGATATTTTGAAAACTCCATGATTATCTACAAACTATGAGTTCTTATTCTCGCATGATTGTTATTCCTCAAGATGAATATGTACAATTGACTGCCATGCAGCAAGTAAAGCAACCTCTTGCAAATCAAATGTATAGGAAAGAAATAGATTATCAGCAAAATGTTCACATCAAAGATCCACATCGTGCTGTATTATTACAATCGGAAACTGTTGAGCAATTGAAAAACTTGAAGAATAAGATGCGTGACTCTGTATCGACTGCTACACCTTTAGCATCTCGCGCACATGCCATATCTCTTTTCAACAGTATTGAACCCCATCTCAATGTAAATGATAGAGGAGAAATCATTACAGATGAAAATAAAGTGATTGATGCTTCACGTTATGAAGACTTGATTCAGTATGCGACACGTAGAAAGCGCCGTCAGGGCTATGTTCCACCTGGTTGGACATACTTTCTTAAACTATTGAAAAAGCATAATGTACCAAAATTTGCTTTGAATAATGAGACATTGAAGGAACTTGATTCAACAGTGGCTACTGCTCCAATGCTTCAGGCGATGAAAATGCCAACAAATTGGTTTAAGACGTCACCTGCTACATCCCCTCCCACACTCACTAAGCAAACAAGAGGAAGAACTCGACGTAGATCTACATCGCCGCTAAAACTAGTAAAAGGAAAACGTAAAACAGCTCCTCCTAGGAAATACATGTTCTCAGACTATTAATATGAAGCAGATGTGTTGCTTGCCATGTAATGAGCCGCCAGAGGTGAATGTCGTTGTCACTTGCACTTGCTGCGCCAGCTCTCACAATGAAACCCCTAAGCAATGTGAACACGATCGCAAAACCGCTAAAGCTAAATGCTGCAGTTGTTGTAAATGTAGAAAAGCAAGAAAGCAAAAAGATGAGAAGGAGGAAAAAGAGTCAGTCGTCATCGACTGAACGTTTGAAATCAATCTATTATGATGTAAAACATCCGGCAGGATTTGCATCTATCAAGAAATTATCAAAAGCGAGTGGTCTTCCACAATCACAAGTGAAACGATGGTTAAAGGGTCAGGCTACCTATACACTCCACAAACAAGCGAAAAAGAAGTACCGCACCCGCCATTATATTGTTCATGACATCGATGAACAGTGGCAAGCAGATTTGTGCGATGTCGCCTCCATTTCAAAACATAACTCGGGCAATAATTTTATTTTAACCGTCATTGATATTTTCTCGCGTTATGCGTGGGCTCAACCTTTAAAAACTAAAGAAGGGAAAGGAGTAGCAAAAGCATTCCAAACAATTTTTCGAGAAGGCCGCATTCCAAAAAGAATTCAGAGTGATCAAGGAAATTGAGAAGATTATTTGAGAGGCATGACATTGAGTTGTTTAGTGTAAAGAGTGCTTATAAAGCTGCACTCGTTGAACGTTTTAATCGCACATTAAAAAATCGCTTGTGGCGACATTTTACTGCCAACTTGACACAAAATTGGACAAAGGTTCTACAGATACACTCCATGCCTACAATCACTCTATCCATCGTTCTATTGGACTCAGACCAGTAGATGCAAATGCTGACAATGTAGATAAAGTGCGCGAATCATTCCAACGTAAACGAACTCATGTGAAAAGTGATGTGAAAATTGGTGATAAAGTTCGTATCTCAAAAGTGAAAAGTCTTTTTGCTAAAGGGTACCTTCCGAATTGGACAGAGGAGGTATTTACAGTATCAAGGATTAATCAAAAAGACTCTCCAACCACCTACAAGTTGAAAGATTACGATAATGAAGAAATTGAGGGTAGCTTTTACCGCGATGAGATTGAGGTAGTCACTGAAAGTGAAACATATTTGGTAGAGAAAATCATTCGATGTAAAAAACGGCAAGGTGAAGAATGGTGTCTTGTTAAATGGACTGGTTATCCTTCAAGTATGAACTCTTGGATGCGTCGTGCCGACATCTTTCATCTAAGTGATCGACAGTGATTCATGCAAAGTTGTAACTAACAATGTTTAGGGTTTGAGCTATGAATCCAACTGCTTCATTTTATTCACGACCCTCCTATGTAAGTGGTGGAGGACAAATTTACATCGGCGCTCGCCGCCAACGTGGAGGTAGCATACTTGGTGCACTGAAATCTGTTGTAGCACCTCTCATATCCAATGTCGGTAGATCTTTAAAACGAAATGTTTTAAGTAATGCCGTTGGATTTGCTGGTGATGTTGCTAGTGATCTTTCCAGAGGTTAGAAGTTTTAAGAGCAGTTTGTTGAATCGTGGGAAGGAACGCGGTTTAAAAAACATTGAAGCAGACCTTTGCTGGTGTTACTCAAGGAAAGAAATCACCTAAACGAATGAATAAAGGAAGGAGGAAACATCGCGGAGCTGGTAAGGTGCGATCTTCAGTCAAAAGGCATTCACGCAAACGTCGCAGAGGCTCTAATCATTCATCAGGCGCTAAACGACGACGCTGCTATAACTTCTAATCATGGAGTGTTAAA